>BQNB010024909.1:0-14372 GCA_026074375.1 Tanacetum coccineum
TTTGTGTTTAGAACAATCCCTTGTATCACTTATTAAGGTTCAACAACTTATTTCGTGGTTTAGATAAACGTAAGAATAATTTTTTTTTCCTTTTTCGTCGTTGCGTTTTGGGTATACAAGAGTTGTTCTTCGTTGCGTTTTGGTTACAAAGGACGCTGCGTTTTGAGAATAGAGACAAACAAGTACTGTACTTGAAAGTGACATTTGTACTGGTTGCGTTTTGATTAGAAGACATTGCATTTTGATTCAACTGGTTGCGTTTTGATTAGAAGACATTGCGTTTTGATTCAAGTAGTTGCGTTTTGATTCAAGTCGCTGCATTTTGATCTCCACAGGTTGCGTTTTGAAGACCATCATTGCGTTTTGACTAAACGTTACTCTACCCAATTTTGTTAGACATTGCGTTTTGATCATAGAAGCTATTGCGTTTTGACAAGATAGACATTGCGTTTTGCTAAATGAATGTCACTGCGTTTTGATCAAGACTAAGTTGCGTTTTGCCTCTTGATTGCGTTTTGAGAGACTTAGAAATTTACAACAAACCTCAAGGACTAATTAAACGAACTTTGGACTTTAATTCGGACTAAAAGGACAATTACTCAACACAACAATCACAACCAATCAAACCAACAATCAACCTAATCATACTTAAAACGTCAATTAATTATTCATTCATGGTTTCTTCTTGATTTTGTAAAATCCCGCGAAAGATACGATTCTTTTCTCGGTTTTAATCAAAGATTTGTAAAATCCCGTGAACGTTAATTCATTTAAAACCACAATCAATCACTTCATAACACTTAAGATCCGATATCCATTTACCACAACTTCATCAAAATGTCAAATTCAAATACCAATTTGCAAACTCAATCATCAAATGCTCTTCATAATGCTATCATGGAAGCGGGTAGCAAAGATCGTCCACCAATGTTGGCACCGGGTAATTACGTTCAGTGGAAATCCAGAATCAAGAGATACATTGACACCAAACCTAACAGTGAACTCATCCACTATTGTCTCCAAAATCCACCATACACGTATCAATGGGCTGAGAAGACAGTTCCAGTTGCTGAAGGTAGTTCTGAAACAACTACAGAGAGGTATATGGAGAACTATAAGAATGTTTCACAAGACATACGAGATCAACTGAATGCTGAAGCTGAAGCCGTTCAGATCATACTCATTCTTACCGGGATAAATAACGATTTCTAACTCATGTTGATGCTTGTCCGAATGCATGTGAAATGTGGAAAGCCTTTGAAAGGTGAAACAAGGGGAAATATCAATCAGATGTTCAAGATCTTGAAAACAATTTATATTGGAGTTTTGGGAAAAATTCACATCTAGGCGATGGTGAATACACTTGTATCATATTACTCACGTTTTTACACAAGATGATGAATGAGCTTGTCCGAAATCAGTGTACATAATGTTACTAATCATGAAAGTGAATGTCCCGTTTACTTCAACTACAACCTGAATGGCAATGGTTTGTGACATTGTTTTACGCAGATCAAGAGCCTGAATGAAGGACTGTCTCCTATCACAAACTTATGACATTCTAAAGAAACCATAATGAAGTCAATGAGATAAGAGCTGAAAGACTAGCAGTACTGCTAATCACTGGCACTTGTTGCTCAACAACATATCATGTTTACCCATCAATCAAAAACCATCCTACTTCATAAACACTCTATTAATCCTCCACCAGATTCGCAATGCTAACTGAAACAAGAGGAAAAGCATTGTTACCTATTCTGCTACTACTGATGATCCAGAACTGCTACGGTTACTGAAGACGAGGAAAATGTTCATAGGAAAAGGAGATTGACAAACTCATGGCTTTAATTTTCTCTTCTCGTTCAAGAAATTCTTCAAAACCTTACCAATAACAACACTTCGAAACTTCATCTAAAACACCAGTCGAGCTATTCAAGATAATTCTCGAAGAATCAACAGAGGAAACTGGGTATGATAAATCAGTGGGCCACGTTAATGTTGCTGGGGCTAGGGAAATGTAGGTACTAGTAGTGCAGAAGTCTGGGATGGATTCAGTCCCGTTACAACTGCAAGGATTGATGGGTTGTTATCAAGGGAATGTCAAGAAGAAACCAAAACGAGGTGTAAAGGGATGGCAGTTATCACAAGGAAAGATGTTATTGTGTAAACAAGAGACAGCTGGGGTTTAGTTGAATGCGAACAAGCTGATTGGAAGGATGATAATGATGATGAGTCTGAAAGAACAGGAATTTTGAAGCACCAATTATATGTACATGGCACAGATTCATGAGGTTTACTCAGATCAGTTGACAATTCTGGGACCAATCTTTGATGATTGAGCAATGCATAAAGGTACAAAACAATAATGACAAACCTATAATGTCGTTTGCATGAAAATGAACATCTTGAGCAACCTGAATTGAATTAGTAATGACATATATTGGGGAACAGGTCAAGGGGGGGGAGGGGGGGGGCCCCCCCAGGGGCGGGGGGCTGACACCAATAATCACTATTGGAATTCATCGGATATATGTTATGATAGAGCTCAGGATGTCCAGGATGAAACAACAAAAAAAACCATGATGATCTTGATCAAGAACGTGATTTGCATGCTTCTTTAAATTAAAAACTAAAATGTGAAATTGATGAACAGCAAAATCGAAACAAATTTTTGGATTCATTTACAGGAGTTAGTTGGATAAAATTGAAAAGGTGAAATTGAGGATTTCAAAACTAAGAAAAAAGTTAGATAGAATCATTCAATAGCCATTTGCAAAGAAGCAAAAATGAACTGTCCAAGAATAATCAGTTGATGTTTAATACCTTAAGAAGTTCCAAGTGCGAACTTATAAGTATATGATATGTGAATTATGCATCAAAGGTTGGTAATTGATTGTGCAAAAATGCTAAAGGGGATTTAGTCATACAAAATCGATTTTGAAAAAAATCATCTAATGCATATACTCAAAAAATAAATGATTTAAATCAAATGATTTCGGATATGAAAAAGGTGCTTTGTGGCACATCAAGAAACCATCTCCATGATGTCACAAGCAACGAGCTAAGACTAAGCTTTACAAAACTCGATAAGACAAGAAACTTGATTAAGTCATTGCTTTTGAAATACAAAGTCAAGGTTTGGAATAATTATTGTATATAAAACGGTTCAATCTGTTCAAACAATGGAATATGTTATCGTTTATTGTTAAAAGAGTTTTGCAAACCTGAGTTCTCGGCATGCACAACAAGTGCTAAAGAGCGAATCCTCGTCTGTATGATTATAGGTTGCTACAATGATAATCTTGCGTTAATGTTAGCCCTGATTCTGACGAAACGAATTGTCATTGAAAAAGAAACGTCGATCAAATAAAGCTCGTGAACTCCCACACCGACCCCCCCCCCCTTCCACCCAACCCCCGGATTTAATCAGACCGTTTGATTAGAGTCAGTTGAATAATCTTTATGATTTTTCGATTTCCCACAATGAGAAAAGTAGCTCATCTGACAACACTATTTTCCAAAAACGTCAAAGATGAGTTTTTTTCATTACATTCTTCTATATAAGGAATTTTCCAAAGAGTCTTTTCGTTAAACAAAACAACTTTGTTAGGAAAACGAATGGATGAATCCATTCCTTAGGATTAAAAGTGTAAAAGCTCTAAAGAAAACTCTTTCATGATTAAAAAAGAGTGTTTGACAACGATTTTTTGATGGAGTGGAACGTTGCAAACAAACAATTGCCTAAAGAAACATATTTTGGGTAACATCAATCCTTTCATTCAAAAACACAATAGAAAGGAAATTTTGGCCCCCAAATTAGCAGATTATTGAGGACTTAGAAATATTTTAACTTGTGTTTAAACGAGGAAACTATAGGTTTGCTGATGTGAGATCTTTAATTCTCTTTGAAACACGAAGTAGACACTCTCAAATCTCAACTAGAAACTCAAAAAACACAGGTTTTTGAAATGTAATCGACCATACTCTCAAGGGAATTATTACTATGCTGATTCACATAAATGGCAATACTTTGTGTGTACACTGATCTGGATGAATTTACTAATTTGCAATGTGATTACGTAGAAGAAACTGGGGAAGAAATATGTGCAACATCTTGAAAAAGAGTTTCAATAAAAAGTTGATCAATGTCATGAGTTTTGATACACTTCAGAAACATGCGTAATTAATCTTGAAACTTGATTTACAAACAGTGTAAAGAAAAGATAGAAAATGACAAATCTTTCAAAGAAAGGGAAAAACAAGCAAACGGATTTCTGGGAAAGAACGTGAACAGTATTTTGAAATTCAAGACTTGGAAAGCTCAATGTACAAGACAAAGGAATTGCAATAAGTGAGGTGAAAAAAACTCATAGAAAGATGAAAGGAAAATATGTGGAAACATAAAGTTTGATAAATATGCTATTCGACAACACGTAAATGCTTTTAAGAGTCTCAAAGACATCCATTTAGGTAAACCAGCTATTTTTTCAGATTCTCTTCGCAAAAAAAAGATTTCTCAAGTCAAAGCCAGGTTACCACACAAAATGTGTTCTAATGATTTTTCAAAACCAGTCACTGCACATTATTTTACCTAATGATATGTGTTGCCTCATATTGTCAACGACCACAAAATGTGATTGCACAGGAATGTATAAAGCTGGCACACAGACAAAGCACAAATCAAACTAGAACACCTCAGTTGCATCAAGCCGTTAGGAACCTAACAAACGCGGTGTCTGTCTCTACATGAGTTAATTCCCAATACTAGTGTTAGCAAGACCACAGCTTAAGAGCATAATCAATCTGGAAGATAGAGTCATGTCTAAACAATAGTCAAGGGAAGAAAGCATAGAAGTTGAAGACCCATAGGAAGTTTTAAGTTTTCAAATAAAAAACGTCTGTACTGGTTTATGTAATGACAGTTTGGATTGCTTAAGACCTCGAATGTTAAATTTGTCTGTGTTACTTGTGGAAAGGTGTGTGCTGAATGTCATTATAATTTTTGTGTGTTCTTACATTTTATCAATGGCCGTGAATTCAGGACTAGATAAACCAATGCTTGCTCTGCTTAGTACTAGAGAACCCAAGAAATATTGTGAACCAATTGTTTGCAACATCTCAGTAAGAAAACCGTTTTCCTAATGAACACAGACTCCACTGTCAGATATCTTGATAACATAACTAGGAAGTTATATGAGCAAAGTTAGTAGACATGCGTAGTTTGGTGGTATCCTAAGTATACTCCCCCGGTATAATGGAAAACCTAAGTCTCAAAAAGGAATGTTAAACCCAAACGTTAGTATGCCTCTAGGTTAATGCATCTAAGAACTGCTAATATTTTTGAACTTAAGACTCCTAGGTGTTCCTCTGTGTCCAATACTCCATTAGTTTCTAATTCATTGTTTACAGTCGTCGAGATAGTTTCTATTCATCGTTAGACCTTGGCCGGCATCAAAGAAACATGACGGAAATCTCTAATTCTAACTATTTTGTTGGAGAAAATTTCTTATGGAATGGTGAAATAAAAACAGTTTGAAATGATCAAATTTGCACCCAATCTGCGATGCTTCAAAGAAGGGTTTGGGCGCTGTGTTGATGCAAAGAGAAAAGGTGATTTCTTATGCATCACGCCAGTTAAAAATTCATGAAAAGAACTATATGACTCATGATTTGGAACTTGGGGCAGTAGTGTTTGCTCTAAAAATTTGGAGGCACTATCTGTACGGAACCAAGTGCACGGTGTTCACTGATCACAAAAGTTTACAACACATTCTTGATCAGAAGGAATTAAATATGAGGCAACGTCGCTGGTTAGAGTTGCTGAGTGATTACGATTGCGAAATTCGTTATCACCCAGGGAAGGCGAATGTTGTTGCTGATGCTCTGAGCAGGAAGGAACGAGAACCACTAAGGGTTCGGGCCTTAGTGATGACTATTGGCTTGGATCTTCCTAAACAAATCTTGAAAGCTCAGACTGAAGCACGGAAACCAGAGAACATCAAAAGCGAAGATGTTGGAGGTATGTTGGTTGAGAATTCAAAAGATCCGGAGAAACTTAGAACGGAAAAGTTGGAACCACGTGCGGATGGAACTATGTGCTTAAATGGCAGGAGTTGGTTACCATGTTATGGCGACTTAAGGACTGTGATCATGCACGAGTCCCACAAGTCTAAATACTCTATTCATCCGGGTTCTGACAAGATGTACCAGGATATAAAGAAGCTATATTGGTGGCCCAATATGAAAGCCAACATCGCCACCTATGTTAGCAAATGTTTGACCTGTGCTAAGGTCAAGGCCGAACACAAGAGACCATCGGGTTTGTTAGTACAACCCGAGATACCTCAATGGAAGTGGGACAACATCACGATGGATTTTGTCACAAAGCTTCCTAAGTCGTCACAGGGTTATGACACTATTTGGGTGATCGTTGACCGACTTACAAAGTCTGCCATTTTTATGCCAATGAGGGAAACGGATCCCTTGGATAAACTGGCGAGAATGTACCTAAAGGAGGTAGTCACGAAGCATGGAATACCTGTCTCAATTATCTGTGATCGTGACCCTCGATTCTCATCAAATTTCTGGAAGTCACTTCAGAAGGCTTTGGGTACAAGTTTAGATATGAGTACTGCATATCATCCAGAAACCGACGGACAAAGCGAGAGAACCATCCAAACTCTCGAGGATATGCTACGTGCTTGCGTAATCGACTTTGGAAATGGTTGGGTTAAACATTTGCCATTGGTCGAGTTTTCATACAATAACAGTTATCATGCTAGCATTAAGGCTGCACCGTTTGAAGCACTTTATGGTCGAAAGTGTCGTTCACCCGTGTGTTGGGCCGAGGTTGGACAAGTTCAACTCACTGGTCCAGAATTAGTGCAAGAATCAACGGAGAGGATCATCCAGATCAAACAAAGGATTCAAACCGCTCGAGATCGACAAAAGAGCTACGCCGATTTAAAGCGTAAACCGATGGAGTTTCAAGTTGGAGATAAAGTTATGCTAAAGGTTTCGCCTTGGAAAGGGGTCGTACGTTTTGGCAAACGGGGGAAGTTAAACCCCAGATATGTCGGACCTTTCAAGGTGTTGAAAAAGGTTAGAGTCGTTGCTTACAAGCTTGAGCTTCCTCAAGAGCTGAGCAGGGTCCACAATACATTTCATGTATCCAACTTGAAGAAATGTTATTCTGAGGATCCATTAGTTGTTCCGTTGGAAGGACTCCAAGTGGATGACAAGCTTAATTTTGTTGAAGAACCTGTGGAAGTTATGGATCACGAAGTCAAGCAATTAAGGCGAAGCCGTGTCCCAATTGTCAAGGTTCGATGGAACTCTAGGCGGGGTCCTGAGTTTACATGGGAACGTGAAGATCAATTCAGGAAGAAATATCCACACCTCTTCACCAAGACTGCACCGTCGTCAAGTGCCGTGTGATAAGCCTTGAGGACAAGGCTCATTTAACGGGGGAAGACTATAACACCTCGTGTTTTAGGTCATTGTACGACATTATGTAATCCACTACCAATCCCCCAAACAACAACTCTTCAACCCAAACCCCCAAAACCCAACACCAAAAATTCACCCACCAAACAAAAAACTCCTCCCATTCCCATCCAACAATTATCACAACCAACCAAAACCCACCCCATCAATAACAAACAACCCAAAATAATAACACCACCTCAATCAATCCTAAACACCAATAACCCTACTTACACCCCAAATCAAAACCTAATAAAAATGACTTATCTAATAACCCCCTGCATCAATAGAGTCGACATCAGTGTGATTGGACAAACTTCAAATTTCATAGTCCGATTTCGTGCAGAATCAATGGAGAGGATCTATCAGATCAAACAAGGATTCTAAATCCGATCGAGATAGACATGAGCTACGCCGATTTAAAGCGTAAAAGATAACGAGTTTCAAGTAGGAGATAAAGTTATGCTAAAGGTTTTCGCACTTGGAAAGGGGTGTCGTACGTTTTGCGCAAACGGGGGAAGTTAAACCAGTTATGTTGGACCTTTCAAAGTGTTGAAAAGAGGTTGGAGCACGTTGCTTAACAAACTTGAGCCTTTCCTCAGAGTGGAGCTAGGGTCCACAATACGTTTCATGTATCCAACTTGAGGAAATGTATTTAGCTGATCCATTAGTCGCTTCGTTGGAAGGACTAAGTGGATGACAAGACTTCTTTTGTTGAAGAGAGAGCTTGTGGAAGTTAATGGATCGCGAAGTCAAGCTCAATTGAGGCAAAGCCGTTGTCCCATGTTGTCCAAGGTGTCGATGGAAACCTGTCTAGGCGGGGCCCAGAGTTTACATGGGAACGTAGAAGATCAATTCAAGAGAAATATCAACTCTTCACCAAGTCTTACCACCGTCGGTCAAGTGCCGTGTGAACAGCCTTGTGGACAAGCTCATTTAACGGGGGGAAAAAACTATAACACCACGTGTTTTAGGTCATTGTATGACATTATGTAATTCACTAATGTATTTTTAAGGGTTTTAGTGTTTGCTTTAAACCGTAAACGTTAAGTTAAATGGAGGTAAACCTAAAATGATCATTCAATGTAAACGGGCATTAAACGATTAATTGTTTACATCAAGCAAGTGTTGTTTGATTATTATTGAGGAATTTAATAACTTTGTTCATCTTATTTTTTTATTGGCTACGTAACATGCTTTACGTTACGCGAATGTTAAAAGCGTTTTCGGCTATTCCCGAGAAGCACCAACAAACCTAACTACGCTTAAAACGAATAACCTACGATTATACCCAATACCCAATATAATCAATATAACATCACATGGGAGACCTCATGTGGCGAAATTTCAAGGATTGGACCAAGGAATTATCAACTTTGACTCAAAATATCTAGGTTAAGGAAAGATATAGGGAACAACTCTTACACCATGAACCCACTTGGACTAATTAACCTTGGGCAAGGGTTTAGAAAGTGACCATGGTAGGTTTTATTAGATATTTTCACTATAAATGGCATGCATTGCACTCTTTCTTTCATAAACACTTTAACCAAAAAAAATCACTAAATAATCTCTCCTTTGTCATCTCTTTACCACCACGGCTCAAAATAGTTATTTTGGTAATCCATTGCTTGATTTTCTATTTCATTATACAAGCATTAATCACATTCATTATTAAGGTATTCCTTAAAGGTTGTTCAAAGGTTTGGTTCACCATTTGCAAGGAGGGGAATCAAGAAAAGAAAAGAAAGGGTTTACTTGGGAAATATTAGGGATTTTCATTCTAATTTTCATGCCAAGAGTTTGATTAACAATGGGTGTGATTGGTTTTCTTTTCTATACTCATCACACAAGGTTATATATCAAAGCCTTAATCATTTCATAACTAAGATTTTTTGTGTTCTTATTGTTTATACTTAGATTAAAAATCACCATCTCAGGGTACTTTTGTAATATGTAAAATGGATTTCTAACATATGATTATTGTTTTTGTACACTTATTTACATGTCATATCGATGATAATATTATGTTAGAAGGAAGGTACTAAGTGTTTTAAATGATGCTTAGTGAGGAAACATGTTTAAGTGCACATTAGGGTTTCTAAAGTCAATTATGGAGTAACAAGTAAAAATGGTTTAAAATAACATGTTAATCTTGTTATCTTGGACTCACATGAACAAATAACATAAACCTAATGGACCTAATATATATGAGACATATAAGATTTTAAGGGTTCTAATGGAGTTATGTAACAAGTGTTAAAGCTTTAAGATGGTGTCTAAAAAGAACAAGTTTTTTTAACACATTTTGGAAAAAAATTACATAAGGGGCAGGTTTTTAATTCGAAAATTTACATAATATGTTTTATGATTTTATAAAATACTACACTGTCACAAGGATCGATGGGTTGGTCATTAAAGAACTCGAAAAAAACCGATTAATAACGAAGTAAGATACGCCATTTACAAGTTTACGATAGTTATATTTTATAAAAAGTACTATTCACACTAGAAAAACTTATACAGTATAAACATCCATTAATATGATACAACTTTCAATACGAGCAACGGTGCTCGAAGAATCACTAAAAACGTGAAGCTCTATAACGTATAAGATATCGACAAAAAAACGGGTTTTCGTTAATTAAAAGTAAGAATAAATTATAGCTGTTGTGAACAGTAAAAAAACTATTCAACAACAAGAAAATCTTAAAAACCTAAAATATGTCGATTTTTATGATCACTCGTCTTAATACGAAAGCGTTTGGGGGTGACGTAAGAAACGCAAGAAACGGTGCTTATAAAACGACAAGTTATGTCATTATTTTTACTTAAAAGGGGGCGCAATTATAAATCGTTTTACTTTTTATAATTACGATTTCATCTTTTTAAACGATTAGATGGTGATATAGCTATTTAGAATTTATATGTTATTTGTTATCAACGTGCTATATTACTAGGGGGAATTTCATTATTGAGGCTTCCTTCGGATGGCGTTTATGACGAGTAGTTGGATTTCGATTTAAAGTGTCTAACTCCCTCGTTCGTCATGTCATGACACTCTTAAATTATGATAGCCGAACGATAGTACGATGATACTATATTGGACTTATATATAAGTTTTTGTTAGCAACGTGCTTGTTATATGATGTCGACCTATATTAACTAGGTTGCATTCGAGCGTTAGCGTGACGCGTTTTTACTTGGGATATTTTGTTATCAATTTACTCACTCGAGGTGAGTTCATAGCCCATGTTTTACATTATTAAATTACAATTTTTTGGGTGAGAAACATATGGCTGTTTACAGATTGGACGCAAGTGTACATTTTTTCATTGATTACGTTTTGCCTAAGTAAGCGATAACCCACTTATTGCCCATGAATCATGGAACTGTCAATTCTGGAATGTGAAGCGCGGATGCATTATATTAGATCTATTTGGGATTGACCTCCCCGTTCGGGTGAATAGCTATCACTGGAAACGGAAGTATTCTTGTCGGATACTGGATGTTAAGGGTGTGGGAAAAAATCATCACGGGCAATGTAGGCCAATATTTATATATTGTATTCAATTATGGCGAGCTTCGGGTCATGAGCTTAGGTAAACGTATTTAACATTTTGTGATGTTGCATTGTTGCATTATCACTGGGAAAGTCTTGCAGGTCCTGCTTTTACATTTTACATAAACATATGAAATTCACAACTTTATTTGACGTTCTTTAAATGCAATGTTTTTCAGGAAGGTAATTATGGCACGAGGTTGCGGCAAGGCATAACATTGGTGGGTTATATTATGTGAAGTCATGCACTAAAGATTTAGTCGCATACATTTTATGTATCTGTTAGGGGATGGTGGAAATCTTTTGTAATAATAACAAGTAAAAAGTAACTTCGGGTTTTGTATTAATTCTTATAAAATCCATGTAGCGTTTTAAACGACTTTTTGGTCGTTCTTATATTATCTTGTGTTGTTGATCTGAGAAGTAACACACCCCGGACCCTTATTCCGCTGCGACCCAAATTTGGGGGTGTTACAGCCTATGAAAAAGAAAACTTCCAAGCCTACTCCTTCAAATAAAATCCATAAGGGAAAGAGGTCTAACCATCTTGTTGACGAAGAAGATGAAGAAGGTCAACCTGCTTCTGAACCTCAAGTGGAAAATGATGAATACAATCTCCAAAGAGGTATTCAAATGAGCTTGGAATCTCTTCAAGCACAAGGTCAAGTAAGATAAGCACCTATCGGCAGAGTGGCCATTCATGAACCTGACTCAGTGATCACCCGAAAACTCCCAGATGTTAAAGGTAATGGGAAATGTATTGTTTATGATGAGCAAGCTACACAATCACTACTAGATCTGCAAAAGTCAAAGGAGCAAAGTATCAAGGATCAATACATATTTCAGAGGAGGACTCTAGTAACTTAGGATGCATCTATTAGACGCTCTGCACAACCTAAGGATGATACATCCGCGAATGTGGTCCATGATACTTCGTCTCTCGCAGATTCTACCAATGATGCTGAAACTATTACTGATATGGAACAATCTAACAGTGAGACGGATACTGAGATTCTTAATGTTGAAGAAGAACAAGGTAAGGAAGTATCAAACACAGTGGCTCTAGAGGAAACAACTGTTGAACTTAATGAAGGCCAGGCTGGATCAAACCCTGGTAAAACACCTAAGTCTTAGGCTCCACCAGAGATTGAACTCATGAAAGAAGACCAGACTGGATCAAACCCTGGAAAAAGTCATGTGGCTCAGGCTGGACCAAACCCTGAACCCATGCATGAAGACTTCATTGCTATAGTTTACCCTGAAGTACATGAAAACTTAAAGCTTACAACTGAGGAACAAGTCCACATAGAGAATCCACCAAGCTCATCCAGGACTCATTCATCAATGAAGAATCTTGAGGGTGATTTTACCTTTGGTGATCAATTCCTTAATGACAAATGAACGGAAGAAGAACCGGGAAAAGCTAATGTGGAAACTGAAGTTGAATTCATGGTCACTGTTCCCATCCATCAAGCTTCTTCATTAGTTCCTCCACTGTCCACTCCCATCATAGATTTCTTACCTCCCAAACTAGTATCACCTCCTGTTCAAGAACCAATCATTACAGCAACAACTGCAACAACAACAACACTTCCACCACCACCACCTCCACCACCACAAAGCATAGCAGATCCTAATTTAGCCACTCGTGTCTCTGCACTAGAAAAGAGAAGTGCTGACTTAGAGCAGAAAAACCAACTCCAGGGCAAGACAACTCAAGCTCTTGCATCCAGGGTTTACATGCTGGAGAATCATGATCTGTATTCTAAGATCAACAAACAAGTTAATGAGGTCGTCAAAGAAGTTGTTCACAATAATCTACAAGCTCCACTTCGTGAACACTTCAGAGATTTGTCCGAATTTCAAATGAAAGAAATTCTTGATGATCGGATGTTTGAAAGTAACTCATACAGATTACATCCGGATCATACCACTCTTTACGAAGCTCTTAAAGTATCCATGCAATGTGAAAACAATGATGAACTTCATGCAGCATTGGCTAAGTGTCATAAAAGATGCCATGATGACCAAGATCCTCCTCCACCTCCTCCAAAGGACTCTAACCAAAGCAAGAAGAAAAAGCATGATTCTGATGCTTATGCGTTAAAACAGCCTCCAGTTTAGAAGTCCTCAGCTTGGAAGACCTCTGACTCAAGAGAAGCTCCCTCTAGCTCCTCCAAGAAAAAGCCTGCTTCTCCATCTGAATAGCCTGTTAATGACGATCCAATACCATAAGATATGCATCTCTTAGAATCAGAGGATACCGGTGCTGCCCACCTTTCAAAGATCAAGACTAGACCAGAGTGGTTGAAGCCTTTACTAGAAGAAGAAACATCAGAAACACCTGAACCAGACTGGGTAGTCCTCCAAATGACTTACCTAAGACTGAGAACAACTGGGCTGATGCAATGGCCAAAACGTATAAAGATCCAGCAGAAAACATGTTACTTCGGAAAACTAGAGATATGGCCTCCTTCATCAAATGGTATTGCAAATGGATTAGGAAGACGAATCTCATCAAAGCTGACTTTGAAGGTCAAGCTTACAAGATAGTCAGACCATTTCACAAGAATGGCATATCCCTTCAATTTCAAATGGAAGAGTGCCACTTGGCACTAACAGATCAGATTAATTGGGTTAATCCTGAGGGTAATCACTTCGTGCGTGACATGAGAAAACCATTACCTCTAGGAGGTCCACCAGGTCAGATAACAATTCAAGCTCAATACTTCTTTAATAAAGACCTGGAATATCTAGTATCTGGTAATAAAGAAAGAAGGCATGGTCTGTCCATATCCAAGCTGAAAGCGGCTTACTATCCAGACTTCGGCTCGAAGAATTAGTACCGTCTCTATGGACTGAAAGTGAAAGTGTCTACGATATCAGCTCAGCCTACGGTATTTCACACTGGTGGTTCAAGCGCAAGGAATTCTACATTGTAAGACACAGTGCCCCTTCTGATCATAATGCAGTCAGATCACACATGAAGATTCTTAGTGTTGTCAGTCTCAAGACCTACTCTAGATACGGTTACACATTCTTGAAAGAGATTATTCTACGAAGAGCTGACTACAAAGAATACAAGATCTCGGAAGCCGACTTCAAAAATCTGCATCCGAGTGATTTTGAAGACTTGTACCTGCTTAATCTTCAAGGCAAGCTCAACCACTTATCTGGATCCGACAAAGTTCACCTATCCACCACAGTCAACTTGTGGACTAGGAACATAGCCATCAGAAAACAAGTGGAAGACTTGCAACTTGGTATTGAGAGCTATCAAACGAAGCTCAACATTACACAACCGAGATAGGATGCAACTGATTTT
>BQNB010024909.1:16658-60211 GCA_026074375.1 Tanacetum coccineum
CAATATCAATACAAAAAGAAACGAAGATCGATACAACATTTAATCAACAAAGTGGAACAACAATCCAGTAACACTACTTTGAACAAAGAAAAACAACAATCTAACAACACTACTTACAGATGTGATTACGGCGGACGGAAAGAGCAGAAAAAAACTAAGAAAGATATGTAAAGAGAAGAATATACATCCAAATAAGAAAATAAGAAAGATATGTAATGAGATACAGGTGGCATTCATGCATCATGAACATGTGTGTAATGAGAAGTGTGAGTGGATGTGAGGGAAACTCAGATGTGAGAAATGAGAGAAGAAGGAAAGAAAAAGACCGGATGTGAAGGAAAGAAACGGGTCGGGCCGGGGTGACATTAATAAGCCTCGGGAAAACAATCTTAGTGGTTAATATATAAGTATAATATATGATTATAAACGAACGAATAATCGAACGTTCACAAACATAAATGAACGGACATATTTGTTGATTTAACTAAAATGTTACGCAAAACGTGGGTGAAAGTAAATAGCCTAATCTTGAAATTGGGGGCGGGAATATAAAAGGGAAACATCTTCTCTTGCACGATTCATACCTTATTCCTTCTTCTTCTTTTTCTTCCACTTTCTCTCCAAACAAAAACGAAAATGGCTCGAAACAAGGTCGACTTTCTCTTCTTTAACTTTTTAGTTTAAATTTTAATGTTTTATAATCAGCTCATCCAATATATGTCATAGTTACCAGTTGCTTGTTTTTTAGGGCTAAGTTATATCATTATTAGTTTGTTGCGTTAACCTTTTTTTTAAACAATTAATTTCTGTTAACATTGTATTAAGTTAGGGCAAAACAATGGACTTGATTTATTTATAACAAGTTACACAGTTAGGGGGGTGTTTGGATGTGTGCATAGGAAATAGTGCTTGGATGTCATAAAAATGAAATAATCAACTGTTTGAGTGTTTGGCTTATCATAAAAATAGATTATGTAATGTGAAATGGGTGTACAAGTTGGTTAAGATAGTTTAAGAGAGCGACGGCGCTCGTAGGCAACCTGATTGTTTGACGTATAAATGATCTGATAGTCGTAACTAAAATACACATTCAAACACTTTAAACCGTTAAACAAGTAAATTGAGATATATTTTATTGCGAGAGTCTCAGAGCCTCACCTAGTATGATTAAATGCTTTAACATTTCTATAGCAGTGAATATATCTTATGGGCAAAATATTAGAGTTAATGATAGTTCAACCGAGTTTGTTTCCATCAATTGTAATTGAATTTATGTTTTGCTGCTTACAACTTCTGTTAATGCTAAAATCACGACCCTCACATATCTCAACTGTATAGTTGATTGGTAATTGAATGTACTTGGTAGTTGATTTGGGGATACCTGTTAAATGATTTCTCATAACTTTTTACTTCTGTTTGATGATAGAATGAGTTTGGTTTTATTGCATGATTTTGGTCCATCATACTCGGTAAAATTCTGAAAATGTTGTTCACCTAGCATTTTTGGTCTTTTTTCCATAAAATTACATGTCAATGTTTGTTTTTGTGCAAAAAAATCCCACATAAATAACAGCCAACACAGATTTTACATCTATTGCAATAGATAGCATGTTTTCCTGCTATGCTGTTACTAACTTTAGTAAGTTTTGAACATGTTACATGTTAATATCTCAATATTCAACCTCCTACAGTTTCTGAATGTTATACTAATACTAGGTTAGGGCAGGAAATTAGACTGATAATAGTCAAAACTAGTTTTCGTTTGCTTGCTTGTTGCTTGTATTTGTTTTTTTAGTGACAGCTATCAAATGATTATATAAAATAGACCAAATCGATACTTAGGATGTTCTGTTTGTTGCAATTCCAATACTTTGGTGGCATATGGATTAATTTTCTCTTTGAAGAATATATTGATGAGAGATATGCATCCTTCTTTTATTTGATGTCAGTCCATCATACTAGCCGCTGGAACTGTGAAAAGAATGTTAGTGGGAGACCTAATGCAATTCATTGCAAAAATATGTCTAATGGTCAAAGCAAGTTGGATATCTTTGTTAAATGATCGTTTTAAAGAAAAATGATATCTGAAAACTGACTTCGTCTGCTTGCACTTCTAACTGTTGTTGGAAAACATGCAGGAAGCATTGATTTTGTTGATTGATGTTAGTCCATCGATGCACAGTGTCTTACCCGAGATTCAGAAGGTGTGTTCGTTGCTAATACAGAAGAAGGTAATTTCCCTACTTTGGCTTTCTTGTTCTTCGCAAGTGGTTGTGGAGTGGGGTGCCTTTTTTTTTTTTGCTTTTAAAAGGGTTGACCCTATAGGTTTTTAGCCAGTTAACGTATGCTGAGCGTTTAACTATGTATCTTTGCAGCTGGTTTACAGCAAATATGATGAAGTAGGAGTTGTTGTGTTTGGAACAAAAGGTAATATTGGTTTAGCTGACTAAGCTCACTATTATTCATTCATTTTTTGTTCAACATCATTTTAAGTCTGTCAAAATTGCTTCAAATGGTGCCATATTTCATAACTAGTCATTGAGACTAAAAGTAACTCCTTTAATCATGTCTGTTACATAAAGTGACCGAAAGGGTGTCTTTTTTATTTGTTTATTGCTTTAATTTATGCACCATGTCTTATATGTAGATACGGAAAATGATCTTACAAACGAAGTGGGTGGATATGAACACGTCACGGTTCTGCAGCCAATAAAAGTTGTGGATGGTGATCTTGTTGATGTGGTACAGCAATTTCCTCGAGGAACAGTAGATGGAGACTGTATCCTATTTTGATGTTGCATAATTATGCTTGTTCTAAAAGAGCAGGGTTGGATTCAGTTGGAAAACCCCCTCCCTCTGGACAGAGGTCAAGGGTTCGATCCTCACCCCCTGCAAGGCCGGATGTCCTTTGGAAGCAGCCTCTCTACCTTCGGGTTGGGGTAAGGCTGTCTACATCTCACCTCCTCCATTACCCCGTGGAAGACGGGATTGGATACCGTTGTTGTTGTATAATTATGCATGTTCCCCTGTACTGTGTACTTTATCATATCATACGATTTGCATAGCTTATTGGTTTCAAAATTGAGTAGTTGGTACCTTAACATAGATGATAGTTATGGATGCAGTGGTTGTTGGGATGGATATGCTAATTAAGAAACACAAAGATACAATGAAGGGTAAAAAGCGTATTTGTCTCATTACTAATGCTATGCACCCTATCAAAGATCCGTATGAAGGTACAAAAGAAGATCAAGTCTACACCATAGCTGAGCAGATGACTGCACATGGCATGAGAATTGATTGTACGGTTTTTAGGGGAAATCAGAATGGGAACACACATGATCGTAAAACCATTGAAGAAAATGATATGCTGCTGAGTATATTTTCAAAAAAGACAAAAGCAAGGGCTGTTCGCGTTGAGAGTTCGACTTCGTTATTGGGTGCTTTAAGGACCCGTAATGTAAATCCTGTAACCACATACAGGGGTGATCTTGAAATAAGTTCTGCGTTAAAGTTAAAGGTACCTATTACTTCCCATCTTCTATTCATATGCATATATTTATTATAGAAAATAATCTGTGGATTCTATATTGTACCTTAGACTACTATAAAAGTTTTCCCTTAAAATAATTGTAATAGTGGTTGCTTGGGCTTTAAATACTGGAACATCTTTTAGTCTGGTACTTTTTTGTAGGTAATTAGTCAAAATGATTTGGGTAATTATCCACCGCGTATTTTATGAAAACAGCCCTTTAAGAATAGGTTAAACCGGAGGAGTCTCAGGAGCATAACCCATAGAGGTGGCAGTTTTCACGTATTTACTTATGAACGGGACATCTTGGCTGTGTTTTAACTCAAATGGCTCAAATAAAAGAATAGATAAAAGGGGAACGATTAAATGGGTCAAAATGGTTCAAAGTCGCTCATAGTCTATTTTCAGTGTATCCAATTTCCTAGTTGTTCTGTTCAAGAAGATTATTTTTCTAATAATAGTGGTCATTGATTACAGTCAAAGCATTCATATCTTATTCAAATGGACAAAAATGTGTTAGCGGGGTAGACAGAACCTGAACTGATCATTTAAGATCTGTGATAAAAGATGACTGCTTCATCTCAAACCCGTTTGATGCGTTATACTTTATAGTATTTTATCAGTTGGTTTCATACAAAATTTTGATTTTTTTACTTTCTTTAAGCTGAACCTAAAATTTTAAACTCTTGCTAATGATCAGGTTTGGGTCTACAAGAAAACGTCAGAAGAAAAGTTTCCAACCCTGAAAAAATATTCTGATAAAGCACCTCCAACAGATAAATTTGCCACTCATGAAATCAAATTAGATTACGATTATAAAAGTGTTCAAGATCCTAATAAATTTGTGCCTCCAGAACAAAGGATAAAAGGTTATAAATATGGACCTCAAGTGATTCCTATCTCATCTGATGTAATTGAAGCAGTGAAATTCAAACCAGAAAAAGGCGTGAAACTTCTAGGGTTTACAAATGCTGCAAATATTAGGCGGTAAAGTTTTTACTTATTAAAACTCGCAGTTAATTTATAACATACATGCACACATACAGGAGATTGACTGTTGCTGATTGTTTTTATGTTTTAAATCTTAGACACTACTACATGAAAGATGTTAACATATTTATTGCTGAGCCGGGCAACAAAAAGGCTATAATTGCGGTTTCAGCGTTAGCTAGAGCAATGAAGGAAATGAACAAAGTTGCAATTGTACGGTGTGTTTGGAGACAAGGACAAGCAAATGTCGTTGTAGGAGTCCTAACTCCTAATGTATCCGACATGGATAATATTGTTAGTCTTTATCTGGAACTTTGGTTTGTGACGTTTGACTTTGATATTGTCCTCTTGTGTTTCTTTGACAAATTTGTTAATTGACAGGCGGACTCATTTTACTTTAATGTCATCCCATTTGCTGAAGATGTTCGAGAATTTCAGTTCCCATCGTTCAGCAACTTTCCGGCGTCAGTTCAGCCAAATGCAGAACAACAAGAAGCTGCTGATAAGTTGGTAATGATGCTGGACTTAGCACCAGCTGGTAAGGAGGAAGCTTTGAGGCCAGACTTTACCCCGAATCCTGTTCTGGAGGTAAACAGTTTGAGTTGTTTCTCTAAGTTCACAAAAGTCATAAACATAAACTGATTCTGGGTAGCAAGATATGTTGGGTTGGGTACGGTCAAAATTATTCGCCTTAAAATGGGCCAAAAGAGGTTGTCGGGCTGGATTGATGGCCAAACACTTTTCTGTCGATTTTTTTATTAATCTTTTGTTTATCAGCTACTGATATATTAAAAATGATCACAAGAATAGTATCATTATCATAAAAACCCAAATCCTTGAACAAAAATGATTCAGTAGGTTTTATGCATTAAAATTTGGCTTTAGGTAAGTTTAAACCCGTTCCAGTTTTAGTAAAAAAAATATTTTAGTTATTTGAGAAAACCTTCTCCAGTTTTAGATAAAAAAGAAAATTTTAGTTCTTTGAGAAAAAAAAATCAAATCCCCAAACAGTTACGCCTATATTACTATATGAAATAAAATCTTTTCATCAAACATAACCACCCTGAAGGTCTTGATTGAATTTCTTTCTTTCTTTGTGAGAGGGATAAGATTGTTCACATATTTCACTTTCGCCGCCAAGATGGTCTTTAGTAGTATAAATATGCATTCCTCTAGTTTCACAAAGAACGAAAATTACTTTTTCTATCCAAAAATAAGGACTCTGTTTGAGTTTGCACATAGTTTAATAAAAATTGTTTGGTTAGCCAGATATCTAAAATACTCTTTACTAAGACATAACAATGTAATCGTGTGGACCGAAAATTGCTAACTATTTAGGTACTTGTTTAATGAGTCTCCTGATGACAAAGAATGGCTATAATCAAACTCTTGCACTTTTTACCAAAATTAAGAGCCTTCCCCCGTCCCCCTGACCTTCCTTATTGGTATTGTATCAGCAGTTTTTAGTCGACCATCTATGAACTGAAAGACGAAGAATACCAATGCAGCTGTGCCGCCCAACCTTGATGCAAAACTCTCGAAAAGAATAACCAGGACCATCCTGAGAGCTATATCCCAGGAACAATGCTCGTGAATCAGATGGAATATCATAAGTGCTTTTTGAACTTTAAAGAGAAACTGAAGGTTAGTTTTTAAGTTGGAGTAAAACAAGGACATTCAAAAGTGAATGAGATCCATAATTATATCATCTAAATGTTTCTCTACCAAAAACATGAAAATAATTTGAATGTTAAAGCAGTTTTATTTCAATATAACATCTACAATCATCAAGTTCAGGACAGGGCTGAAGCATCGACTAGGGGTCCGCTTGTTAAGAGACAAACCATCTGGATCTTTTGAAGGGGAAGTTGGTAAGATTGAGGATCAGTCTACTGACTTGTTGGCTTCTACATCTACAGTCAAGATAGAGACAATCGGGGACCTGACTCCTGTACCAGATTTTGAAGCTATGATATCTCGCAGAGATAGTCCCGAATGGGTTAGTAAAGCAATTTATGGTATGAAAAATAAAGTAATTGATCTGGTCGAGAGCTCATACGAAGGGGACACTTATCCAAAGGCTTTAGAATGTCTTGTTGCTCTCCGAAAGGGTTGTGTCATTGAGCAAGTAAGCATTTTTCTTTCTACTATCCGTCATATTTATTCTGAAATCTTGGATAGATTTCCATGTTTACTGATATGATGAAATTTTTTAATGGATGGAGTGCGAGATGATTCTACGTGTCATTTACATTACCAACATACATAACTTTTGATTGTTGACCATGTTTTAAAAATATATTTGTGTACATAACTTTTGATTGTTGACCATGATTTGAAAATAAATGTGTCTTTGTCTAGGAACCAGAACAATTCAACAAACCTTCTTTCCTCTGGGTCCCATATCTATAGATTGCCAGGAGAAAAGAGTCTATCAAGTTTCTCTGCTATTTTCCTTGCTTCAAAGGACTGTCCCATACATACCCAACCACCAAAAACAAGCTGAGACAGGTATTAATAACTAAAACATATTTTTCACTTGTTTATTAGATCTGATTATCTTAAGACTATTAAATGTCCATCATAACACCTAACTTAATGCTGTTTTTATATGATGTTTTCGTTTGACCAGTGAAATTGAAGCAGGAGATGCTAGTAGCTGGTTTGTGAAACCAGAGGTAAATTCAAGCAACTAGTGTAAGGCTCAACACTTGAACCACGGCCCAGGAGATTATGATTTTATGTTCTCGTGCTAGATTATAATTCTAATTAGTCTTGTTGCACACACTTTGACTATCAAAAGATTATGAAGCATTGTGCATTCTGTAATTATGATGGATGTTTCCTTTAGGCATAGAATTAGGCCTCTCAATTATTTTCCAAAATGAAAATTAATTTTTAATAAACATATTTATTATCAAGGGGCTTATATATTACACACTTCTTGTAAAAAGTGAAAGAACATTATTTATTATTAGGCCATAGCCTAAATCAATGGCATAATAACTGTTGTCGGCAACCGTTGGTGGGCAGCATAAGGACCCACTCTGGCAACGAGAGGAGGGGGGGTGGGGGGGGGGGGGGGGTGGGGGGTGGGGGGGGGGGGGGTTGGAGGTTGTTGGAAGTACAAAATATGTTGGCCGAAAGTATTAATAGTAGCACCCTTATAACATAAGCTGGCAAATTTCAAAAGTCATCTTTGAAGGCTAGATAGAGCGGCCTTATATATTACACACTTCGTGTAAAAAGTGAAAGAGCATTTATTGGCATGCCTAAATGCATGTATAATACTGTGTGTCAGCAACCTGTTGGTGGCAGCATAAGGACCCACTTCTGCACAAACCAATAAACACCTTCCACATCCCTTTAGGTATAGAATTAGGCATACATTTAGGCCTCACAATCATTTTCCAAAATGAAAATTAATTTTTAATAAACATATTTATTATCAAGACAATGGTGGGCTGAAAGTATTAACAGTAGTACCCTTAACCAAGGCTGTCAAACTCGCGAGTAAACTCGTAGGATCGTACGCTCCTATGTGTTTACCAGCAAAAAACGTGTAGTATCGTGGTAGGATTGCATATGAGGTGGGATCGTAAGTGGGATCGTAGAATCGAACGTAAACTCGTAGGATTGAGTGCCGATACGAGTTTACTAAACTAATATCTATCTTATGTTTCTCGCTAGTTTTTAGCCCACTATTTTATTAGGCCCAACAAATTAACAAAATAAAAATACTAACTGAACATTGACGGTTCATTTTCTATTTTCTAATCATACTAAACTTAAGTATCTACTTTCCCAAATCACAATTTCAAGATGAAAACTAGTGGTCTTCTTCTCATCTTCTCATAATCTAATTGGTAGGATCGTACGATCCCGATTCGATCCTACGATCTCGATCCTGCAAAGACAAAAACGATCACAGGTGGGATCGCGAGTTTGACAGCCTTGCCCTTAGCATACATATTACACACTTTGTGTAAAAAGTGAAAGAGCATTAGTTGACATGCTTAATTGGCATGCCTAATACTGTGTGTCAGCAACCTGTTCGACAGAGACCCACTTCTGCACAAACCAATAAACACCTTCCACATCACTTTAGGCATAGAATTAGGCATACATTTAAGTCTCTCAATCATTTTCGAAATTGAAAGTTAATTTTTAATAAACATATTATCTAGGCAATGGTGAGCCGGGTTGCTTGTTGTGATGGTGATCGATGGTGGTGGTGGTGAACTTCAAATGTGAAACGGATGACCGTTATTTAACAAAAATACTTGGCCAAAAGTAAGGGTGTGTTTGTTTCATTAAGATGTTTAAGGTCTGTGACTACCACATTTTATAACTCGAAAATCGAACTTATAGTTCGGTTCGATTTTGACAGATTCGATTCGGTTATTAGTTCGGTTCAATTTCGGTTTTCAATTTATTCAAAAAAATTAGTTTAGTTATTTCACTTGGCCCAACTTTAAAAGTTACAATTCTCCCTAATATATCTAACCAGTTTGCAATTAGGATCCAGCGGTCCAGCCCACGATGGACAGTACTTAAATTCTTAAAACCTCATATAACGAAACTTGGTCAAACACTCAAACCTAAAATTACTCACACCTAACACCTCCTTCCTAATATTTATCTCTGCAAAAGCGCCACCAGACCAAACTTCTCTTAACTATAGAAAAGAATTTGAGATTTTTGTTTTCTTGTTTATGTCATATGTTGTGTATTCTTTGTTCTCTCTATATGAAACACAAACAAAACTTGGTCTTTAAGAGGCGGCTGAAGATTTTGAAGTGTTAAGAGCCGGTAAGACGTATTCCCCGACTCTGACTCGGTAAGATGTTTTAGATCTGACCGCGTCCGAATCACAAGAAAAAACAAACGAAACATTTGTCTGACCGCGTCTGACTGGGTTAGAGTCAGAGGCGGTTCAAATGTTTTTCGTAAAAACAAACACACCCTAAGTTAACTATCTTTTTTATGTCAAAACAAAAACTAGATAGCTCGATCGGAAACGACCTCTAACTTGGGTAATTTTTTTTTTGCCATTTCCCTTTTCCGATTTTATAAGAATTCCTTAAATTTTGACTAAAACAGCATCGACGTTGAGCACACGTGGCACGACCCCATAGCTAAGCCATTCGCTTACGTCAAAGCTGGAGTTTTTGGGTTTTTTTTTCAAATGGATTTGTGTTCGGTTTGTATTTGTTTTTTGTGTTTTTTTAATTATTTTTTATAATTTAATTTGGATTATTTGTTTTTAAGGAGTGTGTGCTTAGTAGGAATGCGATGATGAATCACAGAATTGATGACATAGTTTTTTAAAAAACAATTTTGGGGGAATTTCATATATATATATATATATACCTAATGAAACTTTATAAATTACATATTTCTCTAAAACACAAGTTTTCAATGCATACTTTACAAGTCATACAACATTCCACCAAAGTACTTCACCAACCTTCTTACACATACTCCCTCCGTCCAAAAAAAAGTGTCAACCTTACTATTTATGTTTGTCCAAAAAAAGTGTCTAGTTTTTATTTTTGGATAGTAATAATAACTTGTTTTCTTATTTTACCCTTAGGCTGGGCGGAGTAATGGTGTAACTCACCATTCACAAGTAAAGTCACTCCCAAATCCTTATGCCACCCCTCCAAACTCGCGCGTGAGTTGGAGTGTGAGTGGTGTGGTGGTGGTAACTCACTTGGGACCCACATGTTTTTTTATCCGTTTTATATTAAATACCCTCCTTTTTTTACTTATAAATACTCATTTTTTAAAAAACTTTTTTTACCTATAAATACCTACTACTTCTTTCATTTTTATACACAACTATTCCTAATTATATACAATCTCTCTAAAAAAATCTTATTTTTTTTCCAAAAAACATGTCTCAACAAAACACTCTACGAATAAAAGTTTTTATTTAGTTTACGTTTTTATTAATTTCGTACGTTTACGTTAACGTTTTTATTTATGAATGAAAGTAAATTAAATAAAAAAAATGATGTGTAAGGTGTGAGTTATTGGTATGCAAGGTCAGTAGTAAAAAGTTGAAAGGTGAGTGGTAAAGTTGGAGAGAGAAAGCTGACGTGGCGCTATGTGTAAAGTGCGTTGCCTCTCCTTTACTCCAATCCAGCCTATTAAATTAAACGGTTGAAAGGTAAGATGTAAAGGTATATCCGGAGCGTCACCCCTGCCGGGCTTAGCGATCCAGCTATTTGTTGTATTGGGCCTGGGCCCATATACGTATATTATGAACTAAGCCCAGTAAGCTTGGTGCTCATACTATACGTTATCACACACACACATATATATATATATATATATATATATATATATACCCAATGAAACTTTATAAATTACACATTTCTCTAAAACATAAGTTTTCAATGCATAATGTATAATGAAATTGAAGCATGTTTGAAGAAATATGTAAATATATTTTTAATTTTTTTTTTTTTTACATTAAACCTTTATAAATATAGATGTTCAAAGTCAGTCTTTAGCCTTTGTAAGTTAAATAGATTGCATATTTTTTTAAAACTTTGATGTATGTATGTCTATTCAAAATAATTGTGAAAAGTTGTATGTTGGCTTGAGCTATAAGGGAGGAGGTTTTCAAAAAAAAAATTACTAAACTAGTCTACTTATGTATCCTTTTCACCAAACAAAACTATTTTTCTTCACTTTACCAAAACGAATCATGCGTATAAAAACACATCCAACACATACAAAAAACCCTAGGTGCATAAACGAACCCGACACATATCATACATAAACGAGGCGCATGATAACGCCCAAATTATACATGTTTTCGGTGGCGTTATTTGCATATATTTAATCATTTCTCGTGAACTTTTGATAATTAATAGCATGAATTGCTTGCAGGTTCACTTCAAGATATCCCGAAGATAAACACGACAAAGATCGAGTATTTATGCTAAAGAACACAACATACAAAAATAGATAAAATTCAAGTTCTAAAGTGCAAAAGTACGCCACACTTACCAGTTATGCGCCGCACTTCTCCTCAAGTCAAAGAATTAAAGACTTGGTCAAAATTCAGCATTAACTCCACAAGTACGCCGCACTTACTACCTTGTGCGCCGCACTTACTACCTTGTGCGCCGCACTTTCCACCTGATTATGAAGAATTAATGAAGACTTAAATGCTACTGCATTAACTCCCTAAGTACGCCGCACTTACAACCTTGTGCGCCGCACTTTCTCAATAAAACATTTATTACCCTCGCATTTAATCACTAAGTACGCCGCACTTACAACCTTGTGCGCCACACTTTTACCCCTGACTTAGCCTATAAATAGGGGACGAAAATCACACATTTCATTCATCCCTCATCCCACAACTCCTTCCTCTCTTTATTACTTAATCATCTCATTGAGAAATTCTTCATCCATTCCACCATAAACATCACACCCTTTTGAAGATTCAAGATCAAACGATCAAGAACGAAGTAGAATATCAAATTAGTATATTGGAATATAATGGAATTTCATGTTGAAGCATCTTATGTTATGTGACAACAGCCGTGTGAGAGGCTAAATCTCTCATGACTACTCGGTGACGTTATGATAATGAATAAGTGTTTGGTATGATCGTGATCTCTTTAATCTCAAGCTTATGTTGCAATCATGTTATATCTTATCTTATCAGTTTTTGCTTATCAACTTAGATTATATAATCATACCGGTATAGGTCGAAAGACCCGTTATGATCTATGTGGTTTTAAAGATTTGTCTATGGTCTTTATCGTCTGTGTTGAGAAATCCGCTTTTGTGAATTGATAAACAAAATAAGTTTTGATAAACTATTTGAGTGACACATTTGGTCTAGTCTAATAAATATAAGTCTTGAGTTAATTAAGTTAAATTGTGAAAACGTTTTCTGACGAGAAATCCTTTTTATAAGTTAAAGGTTTCAAATTCAAGATCATTTCCAACACTTATAAATTATTTTCAACTATCCGAGTAGTCATCTTTATTATCATTGGTAAAACAAAAAGTTATTTTCAAGTTAAAGGTTATTTTCTTTCTGATTATCTAAACACTACTCAAATCCCTGTCGACGACATGGTCTTACCTAAAAAGATTATACTGCATACGTGGGTTATACTTTTACCCGTGTGTTTCCCTATAACAAAATTGATATTTTCAGTCATTATAAATTTAAAGCTTTTGAAAAACATCAAAGTTTTTAGTGCAGCTGTCGGGGATTTTTAAGTTGTTCTGTAGTCAACCCTGGAAAATCACTTTAACTCCCCCTCTTTTTCAAAAATCACCGTACAGTTTTCTGGCAAACTGACCCTAACAATTTCTCTCTTGGATGCATACACGTGCTTCCAATTCTAAACTTGTTGAACCTTTACCTGAACCTGAACGTACTCTGAATCGGAGACTTCGTCGACGAAACAGGAGAGTTCCATACGATCAAAGAAACAATCCACCACAACACCCGAGAATTGTCTACCCGCCAATTCTTAACATCAACTACTTCCGTCACTTTCTTGATATTCTTCGAAACTACGATCCAATGGATGATGAACCCATGTGGGCTGCCGACCGTGTTGTCGCTCCGACTCCCGGTTCCGCAATCACTATTCCTGAAACTGCAAACGAGTTTGCCATTAAAGGTAACCACTTGACCCTTGTCAAAGGAAACCAATTTGATGGTAGAACCAAAACCGATCCTCATAAACACATTCATGAATTCATCGGAATCTGCGATATGTTTAAATACATAGATATTGAAAATGAAGTTGTCCGCCTAATGATGCTTCCCCTATCACTCACTGGAGAAGAAACAACATGGCTGAACGAACTCAACGAAGGAACTATTGAAATGTGAGATGAACTTCGAACTGCTTTCATTAGACGATTCTTTCCCCCAGCTCTTTTCGACCGACTCCTCAGAAAAATCCGTGCCTTTTCTCAACATGAAAACGAATCTCTGACCGACTCTTGGCTTCGTATGAAAGAAATGCTCCAAAAGTGCCATGGTCATAACCTTCCCAAAGGTAATATTATCAAAATCTTGTATCATGGTCTCAACGAAATAACCCAAGAAGTTCTGAATGCCGTAGCTGGTGGTATTTTCCTCTATAAAACGCCAAATCAAGCTTATCAGCTTCTCGAAGATAAAGTCTTACTCAACAACCAATCAGTTCCCAACAATGCATCCACCCCCTCAATAATTCACACCAGTTTATGCAGCACCTATTCATCATCAAAAACATAATACTCTAGTCAATCCACTAGAACAATCCATTTCTTCTCAACCATTTATATCTTTGTCAGTGACACAACAACCTCAAGCTAAATTTCCTCAATTGGACTCTGGTCTCGCTGTTCCAACATTTTAGCAAGGAGAAGATCCGATTGACTGAATTAACAAAGCAATGTCATTCCTATCTGTTGTGGCATCAAGGTTTCCACCTTCAAACAATCCACTCAGAATGTTCTTCGAGATTCCCAAAATCAGTCAACCATTCCAGATAGAAGTGTCCACAGTTCCACTAATGTCAAGAAGATAAACACAGAGTTTGCTGGTACTGGAGAGGATTGCTGACAACCCAAGTGAAATTATGCCGAGCAAGTCAACCAATGATTTAAAAAGTGATATAAATGTACAATATGAAGGGCAACATGTCGAACTATGCACTAAGCCAAAAAGGCTAAGAAATTCTACATGGTTTAAGGAGAAGTTAATGTTAGTCAAAGCAATAGAAGCTGGTCAAATATTAGATGAAGAGCAACTTGCATTCTTAGCAAACCCTGGAATAGAAGAGGCTCAAGTTGCTTAGCAGACAATCCCTTAGAATTCAGCTTTCCAGACTGAAGCTTTGGATGCATATGACTCAAATTGTGATGATATATCCTCGGCTAAAGCGGTTCTGATGCAAATCTTTCAAGCTGTGATTCAGACGTCCTCTCTGAGGTACCATATTCTGTTACTTATCCGAATGAGATGATTAATCCGGATGTGCAAGAGATGCTGTATTTTGAACAAACACATATTGTCAATTTTCCAGATGATGAGAATAAAACAATGATAGCAATATCATCCTACTCTCAATATCAGCAGAATCACAAGATGCGGGTTATTCATGTATACTAATTTCTTCTACACCAAATGATTTATTAGATCTATCTTTGGTTAAACAAATAACTCATCATGTAGCTAATTTAGATAAGGAAAATCAGACAAATAAAATGGTAAATGAATCCTTAACCGCTAAGCTTGAGAGATACAAAGAACGTGTCACCATTTTTGAACAAATACAAAATGTAGATTTGAACAAACATGAAAAATGTAATAGATTCACATATGATGTACAACAATTCGGAATAGAAATTCAAAGCTTGGTTGCTTTTGCAGTAGGATATCGATACAACTAAAGAAACTACTTCTACAATGTCAAATAAACAGAATCTTTATTAGCAACATTAAATGTTTTCAAAACAGAATCTAAAGAAAAAGAATCTAAATACATTAAAAATGAATTTTTTTTGGAAAAACGAAATAAAGAACTAGAAAACATTATTTGTAAGTTGTATCGATCTATGCAAGAAATGCATAAGCTAAGGAAACCACAAGACCTATTATAGATGACACTCATAAACAAGCTTCTTTGGTTATCAAATCCGTTCAACTAAAAAAAGCTTTAGCGATTAGACCAACATTAAATTAATGTTAGTGTTATTTCTAATGAGAACATGATGGTGTATTTCTGTGATTTGATGTTAAGAGACAGTGATTTTAGAAGAAGAGAGTCGATCAAAAGATGCTTGATAAACAAAATGAATCCAATTTTTTAATAAAACTGAAAAATACTCATTCTCGGGAAATTGATTATTTAAAATTTTGAATAAAATAATAAGAAGAAATTGTAAACGTTTTTGTGTACTCAAACAAATTGATCCTACAGAACAAGCTTTCTGGTTAAAACATTCATCCATTTCTGAAACACCTGCTAAGTCACATACACCTATTAGAATTGATGCTCCTAGTAAACTTCCTAAGGTAAGTTTGGTAAATGCAAGTCTAAAAAGGCTAAATATCATCTCGCCATTTTTGACAAGGTCGTGAAAAAGAGAACCACATCTGATGCTATAACAGTAGGTGCATGAGGTTTTGAACATACAAAAGCTTGTTTTGTAACTGAAATAATTCCACTTTTAAAAGTTTTAAAAGACACATTTAATGCGTTTGATAAAACTCTTCTAGATGAAATTACTGAAGTTCAAACTATTTTTAACCTATAACAACCCGCAATTTTCATCAATATAATTATCCATCTATTAAATTAGATGCACTGTATATCACCATTTTACAAGGAAATTTTTGCTTTATCTCATTATGCAACGTAACTTGCATCTACCTTTGTCAATGCCATCTATATCTATGGTTACATCATATAAACCTCCTAATATGTCAAGTCTGTATCTTCATATCATTTTTACCAAGTACATTATCTATTTAACATACTTTCAAAGCGTTTATCTCAAAACACATTAAACGTTAACGTATTGCATAAAACCCCTAAGTATAGTAATGTATACATATTAAATGAATGGTACAAACCTTAAAAGCAAGTGTACAAGTATCAATATACAATATTTGAATCATATTTTCCTCCAAATCAATGTACAAGTCATTTAAAAGCTCAAGGTATAAGTTATTAAGCACACATTTAAATAAGCTCATTTTACCACCGTTTTCAATCTCAATTTCGTACCACCTCTTTAGTACAAGGTAAATGACTAAATACATGACTCCTAAACCCTAATATATCCCTAATCTTAACCCTAATTCAAGTTTTAAAACCCTAAACCCTAAATGAAACCCTAAGAACCCTAATTTCATTTTTAAACCCTAAATCCTCAAACTAAACCCTAAAACTTAATATTAAGCCATAATCTCTAATCCTAAACACTAAAACTTAATCCTAACACTAATTTTAAAAATTAATCTGTCCTACACCCTAACCCTAACTAGAAATTAAAACTCTAAACTTAACCCCAAAATAAAATGAATCTAAATAAAAAACAAAATTACAAAAAAAAAAAAAAATAAAAAAAAAAAAAAAATAAAAAATAAACAACAGCAAACACAAATAACAAAAAAAAAGAAAGATAAAACAGAATAAAACCCACCTACCCCCGCCCCCCGCCCCCGCCCCTCCCCCCCCATATCAATCCAAATCCCCATTTTCCTCTTAAGCCATCAATCACACACATCAAAGAACCTCAAGCACCAATATAGACACACCACGCACTAACCAATACAGTCTAACCATATCATTGAATCACCTCCTTTGTCCCTCCTTTTTTAGCCGGGGCCTCCATAACACCATTCCAACACTCCATGGTTAGTTCTAGCTTTCCATACTCATCATCCTAGCTTACATGAATCACCTTAACTAGCCTTGACACTTATCAATCCCTTAGATAACAAGAAAACTTAACAATTAAGGATCTTGATATGCTATATATAGATCCAGAACCAAGCATAACAATCATATTCATCCCCTACAACTAACTCATACCCACAAATGGAAATATAACTCTTCATAGCCGTAAAGAAGATCAAGATACGTCCCTAAGCTCAGAATGGAAGCCAAGAAGCAAGAAAAACGAAGCTTGGAAGTCGTTACTATGCGTATGAACCCGAAAACCCTATTTCAACCCATTCTAGCTTAAGTAAGCCTAAGATCTTGTTCAATAAGCTTATAATCTGTATATGAATTAGTTACCATAATAATCTTATGAAGCAATGCATGAACTCTTGTTTGAAGTCTTGAATCCTTAAACCCATGTGTTTGTGATTAAAACCCTAAAAATAACCCGTTTTGGTTTTCTAGCTAATGAATCATTTTTCTAAACTTTCGATCTTATTTTAGCTTATACTAATAATCTATAACCTGCAAATATCATTTAGAATCTTAAAATAACCTTGCATGGCTTTTTGGACTTGTTTTGCAAAAGTTTTCATGCATAGAGGTATATATCGTAACTTTCTAAAATTTATAACTAAAGGGCTGAAAATGTCATTTTCCTAAAGTTATAACTATGAGGGGTTGTTTTGCCAAATTCTAAAGTTAAAGGTATAATATATATATATATATATATCTATGTTATAAAACTCAATTATGTTGAAACCCGACACATTTGTCGTTATTAATCAAACGATCGACGTATTCTCAATCAATTATTTATATAATAATATGTAAACCTATCATCGACTAGCTATTTTGAAAAACTTATAATCTTTAACGAATCATATACTAGGGAATTTCTTGAGAGGGGTTCCATTTGGGTAATTTGGATTTGACAAGTTTGGCTGAGGGTTTACGATTATGAAAGTACCCTGGCTCATCAAACAATACTGCGTGACCTCTAGATTATGATAGCCCGAACAGTGATACAATATTTCTATAATATTTCAATCCAAATGATATTAAATTATGACATAAAACATATCCAATCAAACTAAGACTTGACATATTACCCAGGTTGTGTGACGAAGCCGTTACTTTTCATTTCATAACTATTGCCATCAATTAGATTTTCCCTGTACTGTTAAGTGAGCGTTCATAGCCACACTTTTAAATCTCTTTTATTTTTCTAAATCCGTAAGGGGATACATGCTTAAATCATGAATGCAAGTGTTTTTCTATATGTTATCCTCATATATTATTGCCTAAGTAACTGCTTTTGCTATTAAGACCCCATTATCATGAACCGTTAATTACTCGTCGGGGGTAAGAGCGAATAATGTGAATAGATATATTTGGGACCGGACTTCCCCGTTGGTGTACCTATACTTTTGGTAACCAATAACACATCTTTTGAATAACTTTACGGGTGTTTGGCAAAGACACCCTTTGGGGCAATTACTTGTGGTTATTGATTAACCTAAGGCTTCGGTGTCATGAGCTTGGGGCAATATTATTATTTTACAAACTCTGGGTGTATAACAACGTAACCCACTATTAAACATGTATTCAAACTATTTATTATAAACCTATGAATTTCACTCAACCATTATGTTGACTTTTTAACATGTTTATCTTAGGTAACTGAGCATCATATAGCACGGAGTGACACAGACTTGAAGATGTCTAAACCGTTATCATTCAAAAATTTTGATTTCCTGTAGATTTTGGGACCTCTGTTTGTAAAAACTCTAATGAATAAATGAATGATAACAACTTTTTTCAAAAAGTCTCTTTACGATTCGTTTTCTATGATTATGACTATTGTACTATGAAATAATACCCCAGATTTGCTTTCGCTGCTATATGTATCAAAATGGGGGTGTTATAGATTGGTATCAAGAGCCATGATTATAGAGAAAAAGGTCAAAACCTTAACTATAACTACTTTTCTTTTTCTAGCCAAGAAAGTCCTCCGTGCCACTATATTTCTCGAATAGTATGTAAAAGTACATAACTATTATACTATTATATATATAACTTATGTTATTTACCGCTGGGTTGTTAACAGAGTGATGTCATCTCCCAACCATCTTACTTCCGGTATTGAGGATGCCTTTTCCTCCAACTTTCCAGACTTTATCTCGGCTTCTCCGGACTATGTCCCAGCTTCACCGGGAAAAACTTATTCTAGCTCTTCTAACTCATTTGGCATAGTTCCAATAGCTTCACCAACTCTTTCGTTTTTTCATGATGACCCTTACATGAAGGTTATGCAAGCATTTTATTCTAAAAGAATCACCTATTCCACCTACAACTATTAAGCCTTCATCTCTAATGTTTAATCCTCAAGAATTCTATCTTCTTGAGGGATTATTGTCACCTAAGAAACATAACCGATCATCCTCCTCTACTTCTGCCCTACGTCAATAATTTGAGATGGGAGAAAGCTCTCGTAAGACAACTGTGAAACGTCACGAGGAACAAATTGAGGAAATCCTGAATCACTTAGATAAACTCTCTCTCGACCACATTGAGTACATAGAATACAAAATAGAAGGTCTTAGAAAAGGTCGGGTGATCATCCACCAAGATTTTGACACTCTGGAAGCTGAACTCCAAGAAGCTCGTGCTCAAATCACTAAACTTCAAAGTAAACAAATGGGATGTAACCACAAGATTTCTCTAGCTCGCTTCAGGATTACTAAACTAGAACGCATTATCAACGACATCCAGATTCGTCACCAAGAAGATAAGGAAAGTTTACTGAATGCAATCTATGAGCTCAAGAGCAGTCAGAAAGGACCATCGAACTATTCGATTAGATCTTAGTTATAGCTTATGTTAGAACCTAGCCATAGGCTGTGTGGTATAAATAAAAACACTTGTCAAATCTTGACTATGTATAGTAAAAAGGCAAGTTGTTCGTGATATAATACAATGGCAATCCCGTTATATACCTTGTTGTTTCATAATACCGACTTATCTCTCTTGCATCATCATTTTCGTCTTTATCATTATAAATCATACCATGACTTCTAAATAAATCATAGATAATTCATATCAAGTATTTATGATTTCAATATCACTATTGTTAAAAATGCTTAAAGTTTAAAAATAAGCACTGCATTTTTAAACATTGCATTTTAAGACTTGTGATATCATTCTTATTTCGTGTTATCTTATGTTGATAGAATGCCTCCCAAAAGGACGTCAACATCTGAAGCACCGGCTATGACTCAAGCTGCCATCAGAAAACTAGTTGCTGACAGTGTCACTGCGGCTCTGGAAGCACAAGCTACAACAATGGCAAGTACTAGTAATCCCAACAGGAACACCGGACCTACTGGAACTCCTGTAGCAAAGAAAACGAAGAAAACTATAAATGAGCTAGTAATCCCAACAGAACACCGACCTACTAGAACTCTGGTTTTACCAAGATGTTTCCACCAAACTTAAAGAGAAACCAAATGGTCCGCAACCGCCGTTCCCCTATCATATTTACCCACAAATATATGTTTATTAAACCTCATTAGTTTCCCCGAAAATCAAGGCACTTATAACCATTTTTTAAAAATACGCTAACGCAACATATCTTAAAACGACGCCTCTAATCTTTCCAGAAAAATCTAAAAACATTCAGGAAGGTCATACACATTATGAAGATGCTACAATTTAAATTTCATCGAAAAATATTAAGTTTTGACCCGCCTGCTCACTACATCTTTACATCTAAATTCTAGACCAGAATCGCAGTTTTGACAACACATCTCGTAAAGACCTTTTGACTAACTTATACTTATTGAAAATCCGTAAGGCCTCATTCGTTAGAAAGTAGACTCGCTGAAATTAGTTTAAGAATCAAGAAAACCAAGAAAAACTTTTAGAATGACCAAGATATGGTACTCGTAAAGTGACTAAAAATTCTGCATAAAAACGCCTAGTGCAGAATTTTACAATTTTGTTTTCCTAACTTCTATTAGCCATATCTTATTCGTTTTTAAGAATTAGAAGTCCTGATTTATCCCAAAACGAATATTAGAATGACCTCTATCATATTAGACAACAAAATCTCAGTTTACAACATCACTAATTGGCCGAATTATACGCCCAACATTCTGACCTAATCGGCTAACTTTCAAACCCTTCAAAACCAACTCAAACATCGCCAAACTCCTACTATTAACCTATTTCTTCTACTAGATCATCGAAATTACCAATAAAATCAAAATCATAAAATGCATCCTAATCCATGGATTCTTAAACACAATCAACCTACATGCAAGTATATATAAATCAAACATTGTAAAAAGGGAATTAAGAGGCTTACAATGCTAAATAAAGTGAAGAAAAATTGACAATATGAAACCCTTGTGGGTTTGATGACTTGGCCGAATACCACAAGGACCCAAAAGAGACCAAAGCTTTAATTTGATTCACCAAAGTTGTTCAAAAACACTTAACTTTATACCCTTAATGATCTTCTTGCATTTAATTAAGTAAAAACCCTAAGAATCAAAGTTTTATGACAATCAAGATTCTTGATGCATGGTGGTTTTTAGTGATGGGGGATAATGAAGGTTTATTGTAGAAGTGTTTTTAGGGTGAATGAGAGTTGTTTTGGAAGGATTTAGATAGTGATCGTGGGTTGTTTTGGTTATGTCGTCGAACGCAGAAGAACAAGGGGAAGACTGATGGTTTTTTTTAACGTTGGACGTGTGTGTATGTGTGTGTGTGTTTATAAGAGATTTTGAGTGGGATAATGTGGCATATCATATATCATAACACGGGGTCGATTCTTAGATTTGGCTAGTTTTTAAAGAGAGAAACACTTGAGAGAGTTTTCTAGAGAGAGAAAATGTGTTTCTTTATAAAAGGAAAGTAATGACTAGCTTGCCTCTTCCAAAGTTGGAAGAGGCTTATATAGTACTTACAATATACCGGGTATTCGTACCCGACTTAAAACTGAAAAATGTACTATTAACTATTAAACTACGAGCTATAATAAACAGTAAAATACACGGGGTGACCGAGTCTTTTTCTAATATCTAACAATCTCCCCCTAATGAGGTCACCCCTGCAACTTACCAACTTTAATCCACTTCAATCTTTAGCTCGTAGACATTGATATCTTGTACATTTTGGATAGTGATCTTTTGATTCAACTTATACTTGTCTTTGACTGTGACTCTGATCTTTCTTGAGATCATCGCCCAAACATAATCTTACATCATCTTGTAATGGATCGCCATCTTGTGCACTTGTAAGAAATACATGATATCAGAGTGTTGCGGAAGCTTTTACACCTTAATAGGTCTTTCTTAACTCATAACAAGTGTAGGTCGTATCTGAGCATTCGGTTATTCACTTGATATCTGAGGTGCTGCGAATTTCCATCTCCATCTCCATCTTTAAGATATCCTGTAATGAAACAGTTAGTAATAAAGAGAAAATTGATTTGAAAAGTCAGTCAATTTTTCTTATGAAAATATTTTGTAACACTTTGAAAGATTTGATTGTTTATCAAATGATCAATAACCGTCAATTCTTATACTGGAACAAGTTTGATTCACACAGAATCGCACCATCGTTTCTTTCCAGTTGACACAAGTTTGATTCTTGTAGAATCGTACAAGTCACCTACCTAGAGCTTGTTTGATGTTGGCTCTAGCAGGATTTCCATCTTCAAATGTGAAAAACCATCGTTTCACTCGGATGATCCAGGCAATAACACTAGGATAATGGCGTAGGCTCTTAGGATTAAGACATGTTCCACAGTGTGTGAAAGACAAGAGAATTGGATACGTGTCCTAACGAGATTAATTAACGATTTCTTGGCTCTAGACTCAATAGTGCGTTTTGGTTCTAGTAATCGAAGGCTAGAGCTGACTGCCACCTGTTCAATATCAACTAACTTTGAGTGAGAAAGTCACTAGATAAACGGTTATTCTTTCTGTGAAATTGAAACAGAAATTCATTTGAAAGATTTCATGATTGTCTAGGGAAGGGTTGTGCATTACATCGCTGGGTCAGATGTCGATCTTCAATGTCAACAATCAACCTTAGATGTTCTGAGCAGCATATGTATTGACCCGGTTTCTGCCTAAGTGTATGGAGGGCTTCTTTCTTTACACCCTTTATTCTTACAATTCTTTTTAATTCTTCAACCCCTTCAGTGCTTACCGAGACTTCATGACTAGAAACCTAGGTTCGGTTTGATTCTAGTACTAGCGCCATCTCAGTCGGTACTTTTTCCCTTATACTCGCTTTTACTCACTTTAGTATGTCATACCTAAGGGACCTTCTACACTAACTAAGTGGATTGTCCCATGATAGAATCCCTCCGGTTTTGGCTGGATCATTGGGAATAGTACCTAACCTTACCAACCTTATAACTCCAATAAAGTAAAATGCATGGTCGGTCTTTTGGTACAGTTCTCCTTTCCCTAAAACCAATTGAAAATTCAATTAAGGTACTTATGATATAAATATCAAAGCGTTTAGTACCTCGATCGTTTTTTGATTTTTTCAGAAACGCTCCCCCTCAAAATGTGCTTCGGTATTCGAAATTGTTTAGCACGTTTGGGCGGAGTATATGAGTTCTAGTGATCACGGTTATTATTATACACATATTTTAATCACATTTTCTCCCCTTATCAAAAATTTTAAACCCTTTGACATTTTGGATATCAATTGATTTAAATATGTTAAAATTTGGGAGAAAAGTGTGGCCTTAATTCGCAAGTCGTGTAAGAAACATATAACTGCTCCCCCTCAATCGTTGAGGGATATAAATTACTCCTACACTTAATCATCAAAAGATTAACTACTTACTAATGTACAAGGTATATTATTCCACATAAAAATAAAAAATTGACCTAATAGATTGTAACACATGTCGTCCGTTTTACTGTAGATCATCCCTGTCGATCTAAATCTCTTATACTTCCTCCAACAAAGCTTTTAGACTTCGATAGATCCTTCTGATCTGTAGTCTTTTCTCGACTGCAGTGATGAAGTCTTTCTCTTTCTCTGTCATCCTCCTTGACCACTTCCTAGTACTCCATGCCCTTATTGTACTCGAACAATTAAAGTCTTTACCATGTGCTAAGTTTTTCCATTACTCTTGTCAACGTCCCATCACTAAACTTGTGTAGCTCATTCAGCCTCATCAACTTTCTTTGATCATTTCTGTCTCTGTAGACAACGGCTCTTGGCTTAGGGACAATCGTATAATCTTCTTTGAAGTAATAGTCGGCTGCATCCCAATTTGGACGTTCAAGGTTGATCTTTGTTTGATAACTTTCAATCCCGAGCTGCAAGTCTCCCACACGATTCCTGATTACCAGGTTTCTTATCCACATGTTGACTGCCGTGTGAAGACTAGTCTTGTCTGTCTTTGGCAGATGGTTGAGCTTTTCTTGAATATTGAGTAGGAACAGATCTTCAAAATCATTTGGATGAAGATTTTTGAAATCCTTTTCTGAGATCTTGTACTCTTGGTAATCAGCTCGGCGTAGAATAATCTCTCTTAGGTAGTTGTATCCGTATTTTTCGAACACCTTAACACTGATCACACTGAGAATTCGCATCTGCGATCTGACTGCTTCACGATCAGAGGGCTCACTGTGTTTGTTGATGTAGAATTCCTTTCTCCTAAACCACCAGTGAGTGATGCCATAGACCGCACTGATGTCATATTCGCGTTCACTTTCAACCCACAAAGATGGAACTAATTCTTCAAGGCCAAAGTCTAGGTAACGAGCGGCTTTGAGCTTGGATATGGATAAGGCAATTTTTCGCTCTTTGTCACCTGTCAGAAGATAATCCAGATCCTTGTTGAAGAAGAATTGTGGTTGAATAGTTACCTGACCTGGTGGTCCTCCTAAGGGCAGTGGTTCATATACATTTCGCAGAATTTGATGACCCTCAGGATTATCCAAATCAACCTTATTTGTCAGCAGCTTATGGCATTCATCCATCTGATATTGAAGAAAGACGCTGTTCTTATGAAAGGCTTTAACAAGGTTGAAAGCTGGACCTTCATTTGATGAATGACCCAATATCATACGTCTTCCTTTGAAGCTTGTTCTCCTCAGGAACTTTATACGTTGTGGCGTATGTATTTGCCCAGTTATTCTCTGGTTCCGGGAAATCATTCGGGGGAATGGTCCATTCTGGTTCAGGTGTGGCTGGTCTCTCGCCTTCAGGAATCGGCTTAAACCACGTAGTGGTCGACACCTTGGGAATGTGAGCGTTATCTGTGTCCTCCATATCTGAGACATGCCCGTCATCCTGCATTGGAATGTCATCTGAGGATTGTTCAGAATGTTCTGATTCGGGATCAGATCTGTGCATCGAAGAGTCAACAACAGCATCTCTTGTGTCAGTGATCTGCCATCCAGTTGAGGTAAGAGCTGGATGTTGTTTGGAAGCAGATGCATCAGATTCCCTTGGTTTCTTTGAACTTTGCTCATCATCTTTTGTAGGAGGTTGAGCTGAACCAGAAGCACCTGAATCGTGTCTTCTCCTCTTTGCTGACTTACCCTGGTTTGATCCAGCTGAAGGGCCTTCATCATCATCATCGTCTTCATCATCATCACTATCATGCTTTCTCTTGTGATCTTTAACCTTGTCTGCAACTTCCTTATCCATGGCATCTTCATCTGCTATCAAAGCTTCCATAAGTGCATGGTATAGATGGTAGTTGGTAGTATTTCTGTTTGCAGACTTGATCTTATTCATGTGTTTGAAGAGTGCACTCTTTAGATCAAATTCTTCAAGATCAACTGTATCAGTTGACCTGATGGAGTAAGTTGAATCTTGTTTCTCCTCACCTTGTTCCTTTTTGGCTCTGATAATCTCCTTCGGACTCTTTTCAGATTCTTGATTCTTGACAGACTCTGGGCCAGGCAACACAGAGTATTTCTCGATCAAATCTGCAGTGTGTCGTTCAAGAACCTTAAGGAGAGCATCATCAAGTTTTGTTCCTAGATATTTATCAACAGCCATAGGAACTTGGGACTTAATTGAAGCCAAAACATCAGCAGAGTGATCAGTCTTCTTCACTTCAGACATCTCTTGCTCCAATCTTGCCACTCTTAGCTGAAGGGCGATGAAAGGAGTGATTTCAGGGAGAGATGTGGTGATTGTTGTAGCTTCCGTGTTGATTGGTGGAGGAGTGACCAGTAATGACGGCTTAGAAGATGAGACATCTGTGAAGGGAGCAATCACTGGAGGAGTTGACGTTACTGTCTGATAACTTGGATCAGGTATGGTGGAATCAGACTCCTCTCTAACTTTAGATTTCTCCTGATCATCTTCGGTTGGTTTGTCATAAAGAAATTGATCCCCAAAGTTAAAAGTGTCATCGAGATTTTTCATGGAAGACATAGAACCAGAATGACTTTCTGGTTTATCATCGATGACACGTTCGTCTGTTATGAGCTTCAGGTTTTCATGAACCTTTGGGTAGGCTGTTGCGAGGGAATTCATATCCATGGTGATCAGGTTTCGGTCCAGTAAGAGATACATGTAATTTTCTAGAGTTTGATCAGTCCTGTCTTCTTTCATGGGTCTCAGGGTCTGGGTAGAGAGCCTCATGTTTTCTTTTCAGGAATCTAATACAGGAATGCGTTTTACTCCTGATGTTATCTGTAGACGTGTCTACTTACCTTGTCTTTGTCACCTTTAGGAGCAGCAGCTTCTATGTTTCACTTTCAGTTCTTTCCTGAATCAGACATTGATTGGGGAAGATTCATGTTACTTTCTCAGATGTGTATCTGTCCGGTGAGAAGGAGGGTCCAGTTGTCGAATATGAGGAGTTTGTAATCACGCCTAACAAGGATTAAACTGATCAGTGGTTTTTGTCTTCTTTGACTGTTCGATCTGGAATGATGCTACTGTTCTTCGGTTACAAACGGCCTTTCCTTTGGGGGGGGCCCATACTTCTTGACATGTTTGGAAGTTGTTTCTGATACTGAATCCTGATTGTTACTCCTCCTAACAGGTGGCTAACCTATTGTGGAAGAATGGCGGGATCAAGCTTAAGCTTAATAGCTCGTTCCATGTCAGCATCATCACCTTCTACTTCTCCCTTTTCTTGATGTGCTCAAACTCATCTATCTTAGCCAGTTCGGTGATCACAGTATATATCTCCTTCTTCTTGTAGGACTAGATTTTTGTTGGAGCTTCATCGATCTTCTACGTCAACAAGTTGGTAGTAGCTTTTACCCTTCTAACGTTTCTTTGGAAGCTTACGCTTGGAAGGGTTTCTTTGTCCGGAGGAGAGTGGCTTGTTTGTTTGACTGGTATAGTGGTTGAGGGTTTTTGGGTGCGAGCTTGCTTTGTTGAAGGTTGTTTCATCACTTGCTCTTTCTTGAGGGGTTTTCTTTGTATTTCTTCTGCAACCTATTTCCAGATACTTGGAGATAATTACGAGGAAGGTTGAATGGATGCAGTTACTCTGGGGATCGGATTTGGCCATTCTTACACTTATTATGACTTCTGTTAGGGACAAAACTTTTGTTCGCATTTTATATATATCATTCGCCTGCTATGTTGAACAGCAGTATTCTATGTCGGCGATGGATGTTGGTATTGTTGCCTTATAGTAGTAGTTGTACTACTACATGGGGTTATCTGTAACTAAGGTTTGCAGGGAGTGGAGGTTCATTTCTTCTTGGGTGCTGCTGTAGGGAGGGGGGTCGTGCGTTGGGTTCGAGACATAATGTCTGGTCCCTTGAGTTTTCTGCTTCCCATAGCAGATCTGCATGTATGTCAACAGTAGTTTGAGTGACGATTCCCACAGCATTTGAAGAATAGGTTGTCTGGGTTGTCACTGCCTAATGTCTGTCCTGTCAAGCAACTGGTTGATTAAGGGTTAGAATTTCCCTTCATGGTTGATCACATAATTCACACCCGTATTATTGAAGACAATTTCTACAGGTCAGGATACCCAGCTCATTAACAAAATCAATATCACGTGTTTTGTTACCAGACGAAGGTACTCAAATGGGTGAGTTGGGTTGACTGGAGTAAATTGCTAAATGCCTTTCTGAGAAGATCAACACTTAATGAAACATTGTTCAGCAACTTGACAACTATAAACCCCAGTCTTTTTGTCTCGTTATATTTCAGTATGTTCCATGAACTATTGCAGGTAGAATAGCAGGAAATTTACAGTGGCAGTGAATGATTGAGAAGTTGGTATTACTCAGGATGTCCACTGATATCTAAAAGATGGGGTTCTTTTGAATCTTTTGTGCATTGAAAAGTAGGTTGCTTTTCCCGATTGTTAACCACTGAGATCGAGGTACAATATGCTCATCTGTTCTTGTAGGAGGTTGAGTGGGATTATTTTGTTCTGCCATCGTATTTTGCAAACGAGTATTTATACATTAGAAGGATCAAACATTGCAGAGAAACATGGTTAGAGAGAGAACTTCAGCATTGATTAAAGTCATGTCATTCCACGATTGATTAAAAACAGAGGTAACTCGGGTTTGATTAAAATCTACTAATTATCCATACAGGAGCAATTACTTCTTTAACTAGGCCCGGATGGGGTTTAGGAAAGGCAACTGGGTCATTCGAACAGGGGCCATGATCAGATTATTGGGCTCATGGGCCAAATATGAAAACTTAACCAAACCGCCACCAGGCTGATTGCCAACTCGCTCCAGTTAGGGAATTCGAGCAATACCGCGCGAGGAAGGCACCTAAACCGCCAATGAATACATTTGAAAAGTGGCGGGTTGCAATATTTCTCGCTCAATATTATAAAAATATTCGACCAAACGCCGGAGGTCGGCGGTTTTTACCTGTTAGAGAAATATTAGAAATTATGGCAAACCCGCTGTGGCCCAATCCCGCCCATTTCGACAACTCGTTGTGGAGTCAACCCGCCGTTAGGCAAACTCGATATGAATTCAACCCGCCGTATGAAACAGCGCGTTAGTAATTTATTAAAATAATTAATAAAATAACCAAACTCTGCACCTAGGAAATTTTCGAAACTCGACCATTCGGACTAATTTATTTAATAATTCAAAAACCAGCACCTCCTTTGTCAAACATAATCACATCCTAAGGCTTCCTAGGTCTTATCCTACGAATAAGACACACATATACTATCATCCTTTCCATCTCATACAAATCGACGTTTTTACTTTAAAGGTCAACTCCAGCATTAAGAATAATGGGCAAAAATCAAATCACTATTGTTGAGATAGAAATCCACACATCAAAACTTTATAAAATTATATTAACTATGATCAATTCCAAGCAACAAAATCACAAACTTACATTAATAACATTGGCATTTTCATCATAAAAACGACCTAGATCTATTTTTTCTACACTTTTAAAGGATTGTCTTCCTTATATTCCATTGATATACACACAGAATAAATGATATAGATTAAGGATCGATAATTACCTTTGCAAGAAACACTGGAAATCAAAGATTCGAGGTTTTGTTCTTGGCGGCGAGTTGCGTGAAAGTGTGTGTGTGTTTTATCTTTGACTGACTTTCGATAACTTTGACCAAACACCAACTCGCCGTCTCTTTTATATCATAAGTTAGAGAGTTTGGCAGATTTAGTCCTTTAGGTTTCCATCTTCTTTTAGTTTTTGTTTAAAGTGTTTCTAAGGCTTATAAGCTTTACAGGCAATTGGCACATTTAGTCCTAATTGGTTAATAAGGATAGGGAAACAAAGAGCAAATGCTTTTTAATCCATAATATTACAACAATAGAATAACTTTGGACCTCAAATATTAACCCATTCAGATACAACATTCATCTTATAATTAACTTTCATAGCATCCAACAATTCTTTAGAACCCCTTTAGATTTTTTCCATTACTCTCCCCTCAAAACAACGACCCATTTTCTATTGAAAGAGTTGTAGTCGTTGATTGAGAGGAAAAGATCACCATTGTTTTACTATACTCCCAATAAAAGCACATGGATATAAGTATCCATGCCACGACATCTAAACCGGGTTGCAATTGAAGTAATTGCAAGCCTTTTAGTAAATTCACAAAATGCTTAAAATATTCTAAGTATTTTTATTTTGATTAGTATTAATATTTTTAAATGTAATATAACAAACACACACACCACACACTCATACATAAATACAAACACACACATACTCACTCTCACCTCACATACACTCACTACACCAACACACACTAACACAATATATAGATATATATATATATTGGGCCTATTTACAAGGATACTCGAAGATTAGGTTTACTCATCCTCTCCTTCTTGAAGACGTATGTGAGTGTCATAGGGTCCAAACTCTTTCATGCTAGGCGTGGAAGAAGAAATTCAAATTGTTCTCTTGGTAATGCTTTGGTGAGAATGTCTGCAAGCTGATAATTAGTTTCCACGAAGTAAAGTTCAACCACTCTATTTTCCACTTGCTCTCGGATGAAATGGTGTCGTATGTTGATGTGTTTAGAGCGAGAGTGCTGGACGTTGTTACAGCAAAGAGCAATAGCACTTTTGTTATCACAGTACAGAGGAATTTTATTGACGTAAATCCGTAGTCTTTGAGCTGTGATCGCATCCAAAGGATTTGAGAAAAACAACCAGACATGGCGATGTATTAGCCTTTGTGATTGATATTACCGTGTTCTTTGCTTCTTTGATGACAGCTAACAAATTATCTTAAGAAAACTGACAGGCGCTTCCGACGTACTTCTTCTGAATCTAGACATTCCCGCATGATCGCATCTGCATAAGCTAGTTAGTGACATTGGCGTTGTCATTTCAGATACCAAAAGACACATGTTAATGGTTCATTTCAAGTACCGAAAGACACGTTGTGTAGCTTTAAAGTGCTATTTGGTAGGCTTTGATGATATCTAGCTACACATGCAATCGGCGGTCAGGTCGGGTCTACTGGCTATAAGGTACATAAGGGAGCCAACCATTCCTCTGAATCAAGTTTAGTCAACTGGAATCCCCATAAGATCCTCGTCCAGTTTCAATTGATCCACCATTGGTGTATCGACAGGGTCGCAGAAGAGATCCATTCTCCAAACTATTCTAAGGTAGCGTTGAGGCATATTTGCTTGGTAATTAAAGATGCCTCAGGACTTTGGTGAAACTGGTACGTCCTAGAAAAATGACATGTTGTCCCATCGCATCGGACTATATAAAATTTGAGCTCTATCTCTTTTGAAAATATGTTACACGCATTATGATCTGTGAGGCAAAACAATGATGTCATTACGTCATATTTGAACAAGTAGAATATGTTTGCCTGATTTACGTACGGAATAACGTTGGATAACGGCATCCTTGAAGAAATTGTGGCCAACAAGGAACTTCGAGTGTGTGTCTTACCACGCCCTTGGTGCCGGCTGTAGCTATAAGAGCCCTTCTTCAGACGATAGACCGTGCGTAGGATTTTCCTGGTCCTTAAAATCCTTTCAGGTTGACTGGCAAAGATTTCTTCTTGTAGATACCATTCGAAAAGCAGTTTTGAAATCTATTTTTGATAAATGATCATAATCTTAGTTGCGGCATTGGCAATGAGATTCTGATGGGCTCTTATTATTGCAAACTAGAAGCAAACGATTCTTCAAAATCAATGCCTTCCTCCTGACGATGATCCCGTTGCAAACCAACGTGCTTTATTTTTTAGTACATCACCATATTCATCAAGCTATACACTTTGTAAGATCCACTTAAGAGCGATAACACATTAACTTATGAATTGAGACGAAATGGTAATAATTCCTACTTAAGTACGTTCAAATTCGTGAATTTTATCTTGCCTTTGGCTTGAAACCAGCAGTCTTATATCGACGACCATTTTGTAAGTTCTTGGGTTCGAATTTGCGATCAGTTCCTATGGAAACAACACCATAAAGATGGATGCTAACTGTTTTCTGGTTGTACAGGACGTGAGGGATTGCCAACGATGTTTATCCATGAGGATGATCTTTTGGGCCATCTTCTGAGATGATCTGGTGGGGTAATTTAACTTGGTTGGGTTCCGCTGAATTAAACATTCACCAGATGATGATGTGCGGAGATCCTGGATCTCAAGTTACAAGGTTATGTGAAGTGATGAGAAACATGCATGATTGATTGGGGTTGTCTTTCGTGAGTGGGTTCTTCTGCAATTTTTGTATGTTGGACTGGATGATGTATATCGGATGTTGATGAATGTAGCAACTTGTCGACGGTGCATCTTGAGAATGTTGTAGACAAAGATGTACCTGGTCGTCTGAAACAACTTGAGCGTTAATTTCAAGTTGCAGAAGGTACTGGTTCATTGACTGAGATTGTTCAGTATGGTGTTCATCAAACATGGTTGAAATAAACTTCTCAGACTCTTTTATCAGTTAGATGCGTAGCCGTGATGGAGTTGTCCATGGGGTTATGATTGAAAGGATCGGGTCCTGAACTCATGCGTACAGGAGCCATAGACATGATGCATCAATCTTATCGAATGTGGACGTGAATTGTTTTTATTAATCGACGAGTTCTCTCTTATGAGATTCTTAGCCCTTCCTGCTGGAGCATACCCAATGGGAAAATCCCAATGTATGCTTTGGCATTGAAATTTTCCAGATCTTCGCTATCATTCGTTCGGATAGCAACAAAAGCATCCAAATACTCGGATAAATGAATGTAAGATCAGGCTTCTTATCATGAACAAGCTCATAAGGGGTTTTGTTATGATGAGTATGAATTAGTGATCGGTTCTAGGTGTAACAAGCAGTAGCAACAACTTCTGCCCATAGAAACATGGGTGCTTTAGAGAATATCATCATTGTACTGCTGATTCACAGTGTACGTTTACGTCTTGCGACAACGCCGTTTTGTTAAGGAGTTCTGGAATCAAAAATTTTTGATGAAATATTGCCCAACACCTTCATTAGTATTCAGACATAACTTGGTTGACGAATTTTCCGTTCCGTTTCTGAATTTTGTGCGGTCTGAATCTTGACTGTTTTGTTGAGGGCCAACATGTAAATGCTTAAGAAAGTTGGGTGACAAACTCTGGAGTTTCATCCTTCTGACCTCAAGGAACTTTACCCATGTGATTCTTGAATAGTATCCTCGATGACTAAGTGTATTTGCTTACCTTTAATAATCTGGACTTCATTTGGACCACACAGATCCATGTTGAAAGGGTATGAAGAACTTCTATTATTTGTATTTTCAGATTTGGCCGGTGGGAGGAACTCTTGTATTTTTCCAATGATGACAGGCTGAGCAAGATGATCTTGTTATAAATTCAATCTTGGAAGTCCTCTAACCAGATCTTTTTCGAAGCTAGATCAATTTTATTGTGCCAAAGTTTAAATGGTTTAAACTGACGAATTGCCACAACCATGATTTGGACTTGGAAAGCTTAGGACAAGCAAGCATTATCGGAGAAGATTCATCATTTCATCATCGATATTTTGTATAAATTGTGCTACGGACTACTTTAAGTATAGTCTGTACCCATTAATATCATGAACAAGCAAGTATGCTTTCTGAAGGCAAACTTCAAGATCAAAATACAAAATGACTCTTACTAAGAGAATAGATTGTGTCCAAGTCCCTCCACGTAGTATACTCTTGAGATTACACTGTCAACCCATAACATTAATCTCCATAACCCCATGATAGCTCGTTTTAAGTGTTCATTCCCGAATCTGACTGACTCGATGTACTTGTTCCCAAAATTCATGAGCTTTTGAACGATTCCCCGTCATTTGTTTTGATCAGCCTGAGGTCCAGATCACCAAAGCAATGTACTGTACGACCTGCATTTGTAACTCAGTCGAGTTGGGGAGTTTGCAAATTCTCGGTTCCCCAAAAATTTTGGTTGGGGTCATGTTGGATAGCATATAGAGAAGAATATCATTTCACTGAAAGATTAGTTAAAATGGACAGTCTCGCCTTAAGGCAATATTTCTTTCTTGTGGGTCTCCATTGATAACCACAATTAAGTTTTCCTAAGGCAAGTTTCTTCTCCTGTGGGTCTTCCATTGTTTAACCAATTAGCTATAAATTTGTGTTCCCGTTGCTTTCCAAACCGCTTGGTCTTGTACAAAACTGTTAATCAGGACAGTCTGCCTTTTGGTTTCCACGATTTGCTTCCCTTTTTTTGCAAGACCTTTTAACAGGGGATGGTAGCATTCACAGAATTCAAGATATTAACAACACCATTTCATGGACTTCAGTAGTTTAAACATTTTGTTACAATTTTTGCACACAGATTCAAAATTCAAATTATTTACAACTCGCTTAGAGTATACTAGAATCACTCGATTCAACTTTTGTTCCAAACTGACGTTATTTGTCCTAAGGTGTACTTTACTTTCTTCTTATCTCCTTCTTAGCAGACAGGGATCCTATTTTTCTTTGATTCTTCTAGGCTTTGATCGCTCTGCTTTAGTGGAATCGTGTTACTCCTGTAGAGGGAATCACAGGGTTCATTAGTCTGTTGACCTTTCTGGTGCACTTCGTGTTTCTGTGTGTTGATAGATGAAGTTTGTTTATCACTAAAGTAAACTTGCTTTTCCTAGTTACAGGGCTATAGAGGGAGGCTGTTATCTATTTCATTGAAAACATTATTGGGCAAGTGCTAATCACATATTCTAACAATTCTGAGATAGCTTAGTGTTATTGGACAGCATAGTTAAGTGTATAATCCAGTGGTTTAACTACTTCTTGCTTCCTCTAAAATCTCCCTAACTGTTTCTTAACACTTCTTCCTTAAGATGGCTGTTATCAGGTTTAAGAATGAGCACTCCTGTATTGTTCGTAAGGGGATGAGGGATGCTACGTCAATGGATTAACTCATGCGTGGCGCAAGACTTTTGGTGTTGACATAGATCACGAGTTGGAATACAAGGACATCTTTTGCTTCTCGCAATTGAGCTTTTAGACTCTCAATTTTATGATTTAACATTAGTAGATGTCTTTTCATTGTGTAAGCTCGCGTAATATTAATTGGAGTATACAATTCCTTTGTAATGTTGTTTGTCATTTTCTAGTTCTAGCTCTATCGCAATCATTTTGTTCAATAAAGAGTCCCAAGTGACATTTTTAGCATTATTAAGGCTCCACTAACTTCTGTCATTCACATTGCGACTAGAACTGTCAAGTTTTAATCACGTTGTCTTTTCATGAATTTGATGTTCGAGATTCTTGATCTTAAAAGAATGAGTTAAATCAGGAGGCTTCCTGCACTGTGTGTGATTTGTCTATTTTCAAAACATTTCTTGAAGATGTTGTATACTTTGAATTGCAAAGTTTAGGCATTCCCCTTCAATTTTGAAATAGTTTGACTCATCATGAACTTTAGATATGATCAGACTTCAAGATCTAGACAACGAATTTTTTCCACATCATAACAGCAGTTTGAGTCGGACAAACAATTATCAATATCTGATTCTGTCATTTTTTCAATGAGAGAAGATTTTTCTTTTGCAATTTCTGCACATTTGCTTGTCTACAGTATTCGAGTCCACTTCGTTATTCATTTTGATCAAAAATTTCTATTATTTCTTTAACGTCTTTTAAAGAGGGCTGTTTGAACTCCTTACAAGTGTTCTTTAAAGAGTTTTTGAAAAATGGAATAACTTCAGTGATTTTGGTAACATGTCTTTTTGTTTGCTCAAAAACTCCTCTGCTTTCCCCTATTGTAATACCTGTTGGGGTGATTCTAGTTTTGCAAGTTTTGTCAAATTCCTGTGAAAAGTTGTGTGAGTACATAAAGGAGTTAATTTCACTTGACTTTTAGTTGGAAAGAATTCCTGACGGGGATCTAGCTTGACGGAGTATTGGGTGTTACACTGTCAATGCTGGAATGACCTTGTTTTGGAGCTAAGGTCTCAGCCTTTTTTCTGTTGTTGTCATCTATGGACCAAAATATCTGTTCTGGGGTCAGATTTCTTTGGGGAGCAAAGGTTGCAAGAAAGTTCTCTTTCAAGTAATCGGGGGGGGGGGGGGGGCAAATCTAACTTTATTTTCATACATAGAGGGCTTTGCTTTTTCAACAACATTCTATCTAGTTATCTAGCTAACTCCGCGTATCCTCTGAGGTCATGTATGATAGTGGGTGTTAATGATTGGTAGTGACAAGTACAATGACCATTCTACAGTGCGAGAGACTTGAGCTTGCTTTGCATTGAGTGAGACATAAGGGGTTTTTGTGCCTATTGCTACCTTGTTCTTTTCATCATAAAATGATTTGGTTTTACATTACATGTGAACGTTTTTCTTGAACAGACTGATCTTGTTTTGTATAATCTTCTTCAATCATAATCTTTTAGCCTTTTATGTCTAAAAACTCTTCCAGGAATTTATCTTCTTTTTGTTTAAATTCCTTTTTCAAAATGATTAATTCTTCTTCTTTGACTTATATTGTCACATCGGATAGAACTAAGTAGTATTTGTGCTGAATGAAGTCTGATTTCAAAGAAGTTTCCTTTCTCTTTCGGTCAAGATAATTATTCTCATTTGTTTCATCTATTTTTCCTGTTCTCGATAGTTAATTCAAACTTTGCCCGTTTTTTCATATTACCCGACCAGTTCCTTAAAATCTAGAAAGTTCAGAGGCCAATGAATCACTAATTTATGTCTGGTTTCATTTGCCTAATCTACTTTGTACTCCCTGTTCATGCATTTCATCAAGAAATTGCACATCATGCATCATTTCGCATAGAAAGATACATTCTTTTGAACAACTATGGATTCTTAGTTGTTCTTCCATATTACTGATCATACGGATTAATATGACTATATTACTGTTATAACGTCAGCATCGGAGTCAACCAACGTAGTTTGTTGTTCATCGGTTTACATCTTCGTGTACTTCAAGATATAATATAAATGATTACAAATGTATCATGATTCTATACCTCAGGAAGGAGTATTTGAGTCATATGATGTTCCGGCTTCATCTTAGATTCGAATCTTCGACTGGAGATTTGTCATGGAAAATGGTCTGTGTGATGGGACCCTCCGTCAACATAGAGCTCGAAATTGCATCACATTCATCAGCTTTTAAGATTATGGTCCACACTTGAGTGCCAAATCATTCTCGCGGTGAATTCATCAACTCATCATCAACGTTGGTATACCTGTTTCCTGCAAGAAACAACGTCTGTTTCTTCATCCAGCACTGCACCCTCTCCTGGGCTTGCATTAGTGCTTCTTGGCACTTGAAGTAGTCTGAATCTTGAAGGTCGCTTTGGCCGTAGACATTCTCGTGCTATGTGCCCTTAGTCCAGTTACAGTTGTAGGACTGATAGGTTTCGCTTGACCAGGTTAATAATACCTCCTGTGTTCTGACCTCCTACTTCCCGACTACACATTTCCTCTTGCATTGTTTCTCTGAAATGGTCTTCCTTGTTTTTATTCGCATTGTATCTTCAAGAATCTTGGAACCACACTTTCACGTTAGAACCATTGCTTTGTTCCTTTGATTAGGACGACGGCCTAAGTTGATTGTTTATTTAGGAAGATGTGATTTGTACGATTGAGTGTGCGAGGGCAAAGTAAGTTGGATAAACTTTCGATCAAGTTTTCTGTTGAAGAACTTCCTGAGTCATTTGAATAGGTTGTTACAGAAGGATATGGTTCTGTTGAGGATCGAGGAGGACTTTGATGATTTGTGTTGGATACTGCTGAAATGAGGCGTCCGAAATCGTGCCAATGGTATTATTTGGTTGGACTGAACCTTTCCATCATATTCTGTTTCTATTAGCGTGCCTATCTGTTTGCTTTAAGTAGGCTACATCTGATCAAGTTATAACTTCTTTCAAACCTTGTTAAGTTTTGACTTCATTTATGAATCTACTCCACTAGGTATACATTTTGTTCATAAACTATTGTGTTAAGTTGACATCCTGGGCTCTTATGGTCATCTTGATGTTTCTTTATGTCATTAATGGCTTCGTCAAACCTTAACGTAGTATCCTTGAATGGTCTTCTCCGTTGATTTTGACGGAAGTGTTACAAATTCATCGTTATAACGGAGATTCCTGTCATCCTTTGTTATACTCAGAATCCTTCTGAATTTCTGTACGTTTTCCCAAATGTCTTTGGAGTCAGTTTAGTGATTGATGAGTGAGTAGGTTGGTGCTTTGGTATAACCTTGAAGTAGGATATTGGTTGCACGATGTTAGCTTTTATACCTTTCCTTTTCTTCAGCTGAAAGGTCGTTAGGACTTCTAGCACGTACTGGGACCTATGTTGAACTGCACCCTCAGTTTCCTCCAGTTAAAGACATCTGAGACTCGTTTCCCATATGAAATGGTCCTTCTTTGATGGACTTCATAATATTCTCTCCATTATCCTTTCCTAGACAGTACAGACGTATACGTTGTTGCCAAGATTCAAAGTCTGTTCTATCAAGCATTGGTGGGCGTGTATCAGAACCGGCACACTGGATGTCTTCTTGCATACTAGACATCTTGTATTATTATGATATGATATGTTTTGATCGATCAATGATTAGTGAGGGTACGTTAAAAGTGCGTGAGTGAACGTTTGTTCGTTTCGTGAGTTTAGTGATATTAAGTCCCAAAAATCTGAAGTATTTCAAATTCTAAGACGATTAGCTCAACTCGCCGTTCGTTAGAGGCTTCCAAACCGCTACAATGAAACTAAGGCAACTCGCTGGTGGAATTTTAAGCAACTCGCCGAACAACACTCGCAGCCAAAGCAACCCGCCGCGAAGAAGAATACCAAACCGGTTCTATATTTTAATCACAAAACAGCCGTTGAGTTTTCAAACCGCAGTGTTTCCTTTAGAGATTTGCTATAAATTATTCAAACTGCTAATAAACTGTGTTCAAACCGCTGATAAGTAACCGCTGGTAAGCTACCGTGATTAGTATAAAGCAACTCGCCTCTTGAGCAACTCGCCACCTGTTCAAACCGATGGTAAGTAACTCGCTGCTTAGTATAAAGCAACTCTCCTCTTGAGCAACTCGCCACCTAAGCAACCCGCCATGTGTCAGAGTGGTTCGGTAACCTACCATAATAAATATTATATTTTAGCAAACCGCCGTGAAGAAATTCTAGCACTCTCACGGAAGAACAACGACCTTTTTTTCACACAAAATTCACTTATAACACACTTTTGAATGATTTTGCTGATTTCTTTTGCACACCAACACAGTACCATAAGGCAATAGCAACTAGAAACACCTAAACTTTATCAATACAAACATCAAAATTCAAAGAACTTCAAAAAACGAGCTATGAGCCTTCAAAGGTACACTTTTCGATCTAAAACAAGCAAGAAATCGCACATACACAACGATCTGATCATCTATTAAGCTCTGATTACCAATTGTGGTATATCCTATATCATAAACACGGGTCTGATTCTTGGAATTTGCTAGTTTTCTAGAGAGAGAAACACTTGAGAGAGTTTTCTAGAGGACGAGAAAAAAATGTTTCTATGAAAGAAAAGAAACGACTAGCTTGCCTCTTCCAAAGTTGGAAGAGGCTTATATTTAGTACCTTACAATATACGGGTATTAGGTACCCAGACGTTTAAACCGTAAACACGTACTTATTAAACTCTTAATAATAAGAGCGATAGTAACAGTAATAATACAGGGTGACCGAGTCTTTTTCTAATATCTAACAGAACCGAACGAGTCATGTTGATCTCTGTTAGAAGTCCGAACGAGTTTTCTTAAGTTTGAACCGAACTAGTTTTCTTCAGTTTGAAACCGCAAAATAGTTGATTAGTAGGAAACTACCGAACGAGTTGATCTCAGTTAGGAACCAAACTAGTAAACCGAAACCGAGTGGAAACCGATTCTAGTTTATTTATGTTGGGAACTAAAACTAGTAGAAACCGAAAACCAGTGGAACCAAACTCAGTTTATTTGTGTTGGAACTGAACTAGTGTATCCGAAACTATGGAAACGAACTAGTTTTTTTGTCTTGAGAATCGAAACAGATAACCGAACAGTAGAAACCGATAAACTAGTTTTTGTTTGATAACCAAACTAGATAACCGAACCAGTAAAAACCAAACTAGTCAAAACCTATCAAATCAAATTTCTAAATTATATGGTTCTTTCTTTGACTTGTAAAATCCCGTAAAACATTAACTTGTTTTCCCGGTTTTGTGAGAATGGTAATATCACGTGTAGTTTCAAGAATTTTTCTAGACTAAACAACCCACATTCAAACACAATTCCTTTCTACCACCGATCGATTCAATTAGAAATCTTTTTGTACACGTTTATCAATGGAGACTTCTTGTGATAAATCAATTCTCTCGGGTGGTGACATTAAACGACCGATGCTTGAAAAACATATGTATGATTCATGGAAAAGCATAATAGAACTTTATATGATGAATATACCACATGGTAGAATGATCATTGCTTCCGTTGAGAAAGGTCCACTTGTCTGGCCATCAATCACTATGGATGGTGTAACAAGACTTAGGAATCTATTGAGCTCACCCTGCAGAAGAAAAAAACCATTCACAGTGATTGTGACATCCAAAGCAATTAATAACATTCTCCAAGGCCTTTCCAACAAGATATTTATGCTCTTGTGAGTCAACCATCATGTAGCAAGGTATTTGGGAGAAGATTAAACTGGCTCTGCAAGGAACGTCGTTAACAAAGCAAGAACGAGAGTGTAAGTTGTACGATGAATTTGATAAGTTCACTTACAAGAAAGGAGAGTCGTTACAGAGTACTACTTGAGATTCACACTGCTACTCAATGATATGAACATCTACAAGATGCCACTGGAGCAATTTCAAGTTAATACCAAGTTTCTGAACACACTTCCTGATGAATGGAGCAAATTTGTTACTGATGTTAAGTTGGTCAAAGACTTGCATACTTTTCCATGTTGATCGCTTCATGCTTACATGGAACAACAATGAGCGACATGACAAAATGAAGTTTGTTTGATGTCGTGTGAACGTAACTCTGATCCTCTTTGCTTAGTTGCATCTCACCAATAAACAAATCACTCTTATCGTAACTCAATCAACACACTTACCCAAAACACTCAACTTCAACCACACAGCTTTCAAACATATCATATCCACAGTATGGTTCACTTATTTGTCTCAATAATACTAACACTCAATCAATCATCAAACACCCTCTTTCAGGATAAATTACCATATAATGATTTTCAATCATCAATTCACCACATCGTTTATTCTCCATCATCATCCATCCTCAATTGGACATACCTCACCAAAGAACCCAACAAATCTGATTTTCCAAACCAATACTCCGGTCTATTTATCTCAGTGTTCCCCTAAGGTAATGATCCCATTGATGCCATAATCACATGATGTCATTTTTAACTTGCAGTTGTACTCCCGTTATCCCACTTAACCAATAAATCAGCTGGAGAAACTCGTCTTAACCTAGGCAACAAGCTACCATCAATAATGGAAGAGTGACACTACAACCAATTCAGGGGAGTACAAACTTCCTTTGTTGCGGGGGTACTTCAAGACTACACTCCAGGAGAGGTTGAAGACAATTCTGGGAAAACATAAGGACAGTTATTTGCTACAACTGCAAAGCGGAAGGTCAACATGTCAGACAGTTGCACCAAACCAAAGAGGGAAAAAGGGATTGATCTTGTTTAGGACGAAAAAGTGTTGCTGGTTACAAGGTCAAGCAACATGGTTTCAAATTCTAAATTGAGGAGGAACTAGCTTTTTTGGCAGATCTAGATATTCCTGAAAGTGAAAGCACACAGACTGTCATTACTCATAATGCTGCTTATCAAGCTAATGATTTGGATACATATGACTCTGATTGTGGCGAACTCAACTCTGCCAAAGTTGTTCTCATGGCGAATTTATCTCATTATGGTTTAGATGCTCTTGCTGAGGTACACACTCATAATAATATAAATAATAATGTGGTAAATCAAGTTGTGTAGGTGATGTTGTCTTCTCAACAGTCAAATGTTATAAATCATTCAGAGATTGAAATAACCAGTGATTGCAATATCATTCCTTATTCTCAGTATGTGACTGAATCACAACAAGCAAATGTTCAGAATTCTAACTACTCTGCACAACAAGATGATTTAATATTATTTGTGATTGAACAACTTAAAACCCAAGTTGCTAATTGTACCAAGACTAATCTGGAAAATAAGAGTGTCAATGATACCTTAACTGCTGAGCTTGAAAGATATAAGGAACAAGTTAAAGTTTTGAAAGAAGGACAAAATGTTGACTTAAGGAGTAAGGATAACATTTCAGACACATGTGCACAGTCTGTAGAGATTGATCTTCTTAAACAAACTCTTTCAGAACATTTAAAAGAAAAGGAATCTTTATTACAAACGGTTACTCTTTTAAAAATGATTTTAAGAAAGAAGAATCTAGGAACATTGATAGAGAAATAGCTCTAGAAAAGCAGATCAAACATCTAGATAATATTGTTTTTAAAAGAGATCAATCTGCACAAACTGTTCACATGTTGACGAAACCTCAGTTTTTCTATGATAATACCACTAAACAAGCTCTAGGTTTTCAAAATCCCTTCTATCTGCAGAAAGCTCAGCAGTCGAAACCAAAGCTATATGTTGGTGATATTATTGTTCAAACTAATCCTATTGTGATTCCTGACTCAGAAGAGACCTTAGCACTTGCTGAAGAGAGTCGTTCCAAAATGCTTTTAAAACATAAGGATAATATGATGTTAGAAAAGGAAAAGCAAGTTGATACCACACCGATAGATTATGCTGCTCTTAACCAACTTTATAAAGATTTTTCAACACGATTTGTTCCACAAACTGAATTATCTGCTGAACAAGCCTTTTGGTCTCAGAATTCTGTGAATTCTTCAGAACCCACACTTTCTATTAGACCCACCAATGTTGAGGTTCCAAAAGAACTTCCTAAAGTCAGCATGGTTAACACGAGTTTGAAGAAACTTAAACACCATCTTGCTAACTTTGATGTGGTAGTCAAAGAAAGGACCACACCCACAGCTATCACTGAGGGTTTGTGGGGTTTCGAACATACAAAAGCTTGTTTTATGGATGACATAATTCCATTTGTAAAAGCTCTGAAGGACTTATTCAGTACATTCAACCAACATTTGGTTGATGAACATTTAGTTGATGAACATTTGGTCGATGATATTCTCTTTGCTGCATCTACACCTGAACTTTGTGATCTATTTTCTAAAATCATGTGTTCAAAATTTAAGATGTCAATGATGGGCAAAATCTCATTTTTCTTAGATTAACCAGTCAAAATATGTCCTTGAATCTTTAAAGAAATACGGTTTTGACTCTTGTGACCCAGTGGATACTCCAATGGTGGAGAAATCCAAACTGGATGAGGATAAAGAAGGGAAAGTTGTTGATCCATCACACTATCGTGGTATGATTGGCACCCTCCTTTATCTTACAGCCAGTAGACCTGACTGGTCCTAACAATATAGTATATATAAAATACTAGGCAAATCCAAACTTTTCACCTTTGACCAAGGTAAAAAGTCAAGACCTACCTAGAAATAAAATATATAAGAGAATCAATGATAAAAAGATTCCGGA
>BQNB010024910.1:0-16196 GCA_026074375.1 Tanacetum coccineum
GCTTTGCTTATATAACCATCCAATTTGAGTCCTAGTTTAGGTAAAATTGTAGTTTAATTAAATCTTTAGTTTTTTTTTTATTATTATTCTTTTTTTTTTTTTTACTATTCTCGGATTTACTATCACTTATAAAAAATAAAAAATAAAATTATTTTTTTTTTAATTAACTAATAATTAACATTACCTTAAGTTTCTACAAAAACCTAAGTTATTTTAACTATACATTTTTATTAAAACGCAATAAACCGCACTTTCTAAAAATAACATTTCATTTCTAAATTCACCTGCTATTTATGGAAAGTTTGATACAAACTTTCATATTTCAACCATATCATTCCTTCCTAAAGCCACTCACATTCAATAAACGCTTATCCTTTAAAAATCAAGATTTGACGTAGCAATATATGCAAAACGTCATCCATTCTCAAACTCCTTATTCCGAAGAATGGACTACTTAACTTAACATATAAACACACATAACAAAATGATCATTTAATTCTAAAACGATCGCATGCATATAAACACCACAATTACCAATCAAAACGACCACGAAACACTCAAAAATCACATAAAACGAGCAAAAGCTAAAGTCTAAAGGTATAAGCTACCCTGCTCAAACCACGGTTGTCACAGCTACGCCAACACATTATGTGTATGATCTTTGTAAAATAGGTTCTGAGTAAATATTGGCATTAAATTTGTATTTCTTCACACTCAGTGATATGGGACTAAAAATCATGCCAATAAACTATTAACTTAAAGGAATTTATCGATATGTTTTCCAGTTCCACCTATCAAATTCTATCTCAGGGAAATAGTGACTTCAAAATTTGTGTTTCCAAGCTGTGGAGTCAGATACGCTCCAAATGGTCTACTAATTGTTTAGTTACTAAACATTATGTGGTTCATTTAGGGTTTCAAATCCAATAATTGTTCAAAGAGGGTAGTTCATGTCAAGTGGTGACTATGGGTTGAAGATACTATAACTGAAATGTGAACAAGAGAAACACGACCAGGTATACTTCTAAGATAGACTTGACTCGAAACCCAATAAATATTGTGAAAAATCTCTCACTAAGAGGACCTTAGTGCTCTCCAAATAAAAGATAGTTCCAAAATGCAAAAAGATGAGAAACTATAGTTAATTGTGATGATGATTAGCTGACTTACATGCATGGTCTCCTAATCATTTTAAGGATGTGTACTCCTAAACCCTTATTAGATGCATTGCCAGATAACCGACTAGATGTTTCAAACAGGTTGTAATGCCAATGCTTAGTTAAAGCCAGCTGATCATATTATAGTACTACAGTCAATATATGTTGGCATGTCAAAGTGATAGGAGAACGAGTTGACCAGCCATATGTCTAAAACTTTCAAGGTGTTCATCTGATATAATTAACAGAAAGAACATAACTGCAATCTCCTTACTTCGAAGTTGCTTGTGCATATACACATACATGCAAAAATCATGTAAGATCTATTAGCAAGTTCAAGGACAGCCCAAGTGCACCAGGAAATGCTAGGATTTATACAAAAATCAAGGATCATGAACTCGCAAGGCCCTTTAGACCTAACACAATAAGCATCATAGACGAGCATAGTCGGATATAAAAAGAGGTAAGCTCTTAAATCTTAATTTTCATGAGACCACCTAATAATACACATAGCCAATGAGAGACCGTACGAGGAATCTCTCTTTTTTATAAGGATAACTAAAAACAAGAGAAGTTTATGTGCGGGAAGTGGATTCTAGATACTTCAAACAGATTAGTACCACCAAAATTTAACATGTACCTTGGCCTGCTTGTAAGATCTCTTTGCATCCAATCATTAAATGGGCCATAAACTTTGACAGCATCATTTGAACTTAACTGAACCCATTTTTTCCCATTTGCCACTTTAAGAACACAATTAACACACTCCTCGTTTCTAAAAAGTATTATTTTCATAATCCATGATGATTTTACACATGAGAACTATACTAAGAAGCAAAGTGAAACGTGATACATACCACCAAATATGAAGTAAGGGCGTCTCCTTAATCTGAAAACCGGAACAATTAGCAACATTGAAGGATAAAATCAATATATACATAGTAATAATTATCATCATACCACCACTCGCTTTCGCGGCCTGATTCCGGTTCGCCTCATGATCTGACTGAAAACTGTCCCTAGGATGATGTGATTTCGCTCGTTTCTAAAGCACACATATCAATTACACATAATAAGTAAAAATTGAAACCATAGGTATCAAATTACGGTTAAAAAGCACTAATTAACTTTATATTACCTGATTGTCGTTATTCTGTTCTTCATCAACTATGCTGACAATCGCCTTCGCAACCTGATTCGGTTTCCAGTGTCGATTCGCATCTAACTCATGATCTGCCTCGGAACCGATGATCATAACAAATTCTCAGCTTCCACAAACTCTTTCTTGTCCTCTTCTTCATCAACCATTTCTTCCTCACTGTCACTGCATGTTAGAGGTTCTAACCCTCAGACTTAAGAAGAATATCACAAAAATTGTTAAATAACAACAAAGTAATGGATCATTGGTTCGTTTTGAACTCTTTTTTTGCAGGATCGGTTGATTTACTAGTTCCTTGTTGCATTTTTGTGTTTATTTCATGATTTTCACAGTTAATTTGTGCAGATTTTTGAATTTTTGGGTTAGGGTTTGATGTTTAGAGAGAGGATGTGTATGATGTGTGTATTTTTTTTACTGGAAACAGAGGGTAGTTGGGTTGGTTTACATATTTATATTTTTAGTCCCTTTGTCATGTTTCAAAATTGTGTAAGAATGGCCCCTCCGTTTTTTTTCCTTTGATCTGGTCGTACATAATCAACGGCTGAGAATTGTCCCTTGGTATGTGGGAGAAAAGTGGTATGCAAAATAACTCAACTCGTCAATATAATTAATTCACATTCATGCCCAAATCTTTATTATAAAATCTACTACTCCCTTCATTCTAAATATATAGTTCACGTTTCTTTTTATAGGTTGTGAGACTTTAATTGTTTATTACTGAAAATAAATAAGAAAGTTTGATCATGTTTATCACATTACTTTTGCTTAAAATTATTATTACAAACTTTAAAGAAAACTTTAATTAATTAATTAAGAGTAAAATTGTCATTCTGTTAAAAAGTAAGAAAGGAAAAACAATAAAAAAATGCAATGTTCTTAAACTGTGTGTTCTTTGTCGGAAGACAATAATTTTAAGACGAAAGAAATATTAAATATAGTTTTATTAACTTGGTGTAAAATTTCTGGTTTTCATAACTTTTAGTAATAAGCTTAGAAATTTGACAAATACTTTTAAACTTTATATACATCTTTGGACTTCACTTTTTCCCTGAGCTTTAATTTAATATAAATAAATGAGTTTTTCACTAATTCTGAGTTTCATTTTGTTTAATCGATCCATCGCCTCATCTCTTCTTCTACAACCTTCTTCCACCAAATTAGAAAAACACACACAAACCATATCACTCTAGTTATAATAAATAACGTCCACTGTATATGTAAATGGGTTATTAAGGTTAACGAGTTATAATTAAGTTAAAAACGTTAGAAGCCAAACCGAATAACTGAAAAGTAAGCTGCTGGAAACCTACTGGCTAAAAAAGCTGTTGGAAACATGTATTTCGCCCAAAATTTCACGAAAATCGACCACATCTTGGCAACAATATAATAAATATTGTTTAAAACCTTCAATACTGAGGCTAAACGTTATGGAACCGAACCATTCGGTCGGTCGTCCTATGTGTCCCATGAGGGACGCGTCTAATGCCGTGACGAAGACCGAAACATTCGGTCGGTCACCCCTATTTTTTCATTTATTAGGTCGCCTGACAGACCGAGTAAATGGAAGTGTGTGTGTGTTTTTTTTTTGTGGGGTTGTTTTTTGTTGTGCGTGCGGTCTAGAAGAGAGAAAGCTGAGTTGGCACTGAGGTGGCGGTCGTCTGTCTGGTCATCATAACACTTAGCTTAATAGAGAACATGCAGATCTCACAAAGAGACAAATAAATCTAGCCAGAAATGGTTTAAACCTTATAGAAACCATAATGGTGGTTAACAGACAGTCCAACCGGCTAAACCGAGAACCAAAACGCTTTTCATTTAATTTCACCTCCCGGTTCGGTTTCTAAAACCATGCTCAACTCGTGTCAAGAAAAATACTAAAAAGTTAGAATAAAATCAAGGGTTAATCATAAAAAAGGTAAAAGCTATAAAATACCAACATACTTTTAAATTCGTGCCGACTTGACACGGATACTGTTTTTTGTCCTACCTAGACCAACGTTGTAACACCTCCAATTTGGGTCGCAGCGGAATATGGGTCTGGGGGTGGTACCTCATAGATCAATAGCACAAGATATATATAAGAACGACCATTTAAAAGTCATTTAAAACTGATACATTGGATTTAACAAATTGTTGTACATAAGTCTGAAACTTCATTCGTTCATTGTTTAAAATACAAAGATTTTAGTCCATAACAAATATATCCCCAAAATGTAATGCAACCAAATCTTTAATGCAGACGACTTCCAAAATAATGACCACCAATGTATCTCTGGTCTTGTACCTCATTAATCTCCTGAGAAAACATTGCTTAAAACGTCAAAAATAATGTTGGTGAATTCATAGGTTTGTAAAATGTATAATGTAGGACCGCAAGATTTCCCCATGATAATGCAACAGATGCAAACATCATAAAATGTAATTACGTTTCCCTAAGCTCATGACACTGAAGCTCGACATGTATGAATTGCAATATAAATTGCCAACATTGCCCGTGATGATGTTCTAACCCGCAACATCCCAAATCCGACATGGTATACGTTCGTTGTCCGTGCGTTGTCCGGCAAACCGGCACAGTGAGCATGACTCACCCAAACGGGGATGTCAAACCCAAATAGATCTATATAAACATTCGCGCTCACTCAGTAATTGACAGTTCATAATAATGGGCTTAGAGGGTTATCGCTACTTAGGCAAACACGTAATCGTAATGTTAAAGATTGTCCACTTGCGTCCATTGTAAAAAAACATGATATGTTTCTCACCCCATAAAACTTGTAAATCATTGTAAATGTAAAACGTAGGGCTATGAACTCACCTCGAGTGGATGAGTTAACAATGTAAATCAAATGCGTGAAAATGCGTCACAATTACGCCCGAATGCAACCTAAATTATAGGACGTATGAATACTAAGCACTTTGATTAACTAATACCACATATAATTCTATATAGCTACATCACTATCTAATCATATTTGTGAAATCATATTTATAAAGTAAAAACGTTTATAAATATCTCTTTAGTAAAAATGGCGTAACTTTATCGTTTTAAGTCCGTTTCTTACGTTTCTTATGTCCACGCTTTCGTATTAAGACGAGTTATCAAAATATTACATTTTCATATTTTAAGTCCTCTGGTGAACAGTACTTTTTACTGTTCATATACTTTTATAAAATTATTAATCGTCGTAAACTCGTAAATGTCGTATCTTATTCGTTTTAACTCAGTTTTTAGTGATTCCTTTGAGCACATCTTCGTAATTAAAAGTTCTATCTAATTAATGATGTTTTCAAAATAAATATATCTGATGTGAACATGAACTATTATAAAATTATTTTTATAAAAGTATTTATTATCGTAAACTTGCGAAATTCATAACTCCTTCGTTATTGATCCAAAAATTATGATTCTTAATGTTTTGGAATTCTAAAAATATGTACTATCTGAGAAAAAAATAACCATTTGTATATATCAGAAGTGAAACTTAAAAAGTTTTTATAAAATTTCTTTTATAAACGCGTTTATTATCGCATAACTTGTAAATTACGTATCTCCTTCGTTATAAATCGGTTTTTCGAGTTTCTTACATTTTTGGAATCCTCATGAGATGTAGTATTTTATAAAAATATAAAATCAATAGGTTATATTTCGAATTAAAACAGAAACTTTTGAGTCTTTTGGTAAAAATGTGTTTTAACTTGTTTTTGTAACTTTTAAGTTTAACCACTTTGTTACAAGTCCATTACAACAACTTATATCACATGTCTTATATCCTTAGGGTCCCTAGTCTATGATTTGTCCAAATATTGTCCAAGATTCACAAGATCCATATTTGTGTAAATATTATTTGTTCTTTGAACTTTTATAATTAACTTTTTAGGTAACTTGTTTTTTACTCTTTTTATACATAATCCTCCACTTGTACAAATACTTATATTTTCATTATAACATGTTATTTTACATTATATAACATATGTTAATAAAGTCATACCAAATCATAAACAAGTGTAAAAATCCATTTTACAAGTCAATAAGTTCCTTAGATGGTGATTAACTATACAAACATTATATATGCATAAAATCACAAATGTAAAGAGATTAAGGTTTTTAGGTAACCTTAATATGATGTAGGATGATGAACAATATGATCTAAACCCTTGTTTAGCTATTTAACCCAAGCTTCCAATATAAAAGAAACCCTAAATCCAAATAAACCCTAATCTTGAACCTTCTTGCTTTAACACTTGTAAACTCCAAACCAAACCTTCTAAACACCTTAGGATATCTTAGATATGATGTAGGAATACTTGTATGTGTTGTAAATAAAGTTGTATGAATTATTTGGTGGAGTTTGGTTGTAGCTGTGGGTTTGGAGAGAGCACAAAGAGATGTTGTGTTTTGATTTTTTTGCTAAGGAATGAATGTGTGTGATATGTATCTAGTTGTGCATGTATATATATCCTAATACTAGTCCAAGAATGCTCATAGAAAGTCTTTAGGACAAGATGAGGGTTTTTAGGGAATAGTTGGTCAAGTTACTTGCCACATTACCTAGTCTTAATGAGATTCATGTTGTACAAGATCAAGTGGGTTGATTGCTAGCTTCTTGTCCCCTTGGGACTACTTTCCCATCCGAAATATAGGGGAGGGAGGGAGTACAAGTTGATTTTCTTGATATTTTGTTGATATGATACATTACTTGAAGTTAAATGAAGTATAGATTAAATATAATGCATAACTTGTAAAGTGTAGGGCCTTGGTTTATTTCTTTTAAGATAAATTCAGCCAATGTGATAACAAGGGTGGTGTTTTAATAAAACTTTGAGCATTATGTATAAAAATGGGTATTTGTTGAAGTGTAGGAAAGTTTTGGTGGTTCGGGGAATGCCTAAACGTATTTTATCGCGAAACGTAAACACTTTACGTAACCAATAAAAATAAAATGTGCAAAGTTAATAATTATCCTCTAAATAATTATCTAACACTTGTTTGACGTAAACATTTAATTGTTTGATGCCCGTTTACGTTGAATGATAATTTTTAGCTTACGCGATTTAACTTAACGATGTCAATTAAAAGCAAACGCGTACAAGATTAAAAATAAATAGTGAATTTATTAACGCGTACAATGACCCTAAAACACGGGGTGTTATAAACGTACATTCAAATTCTGTTCTGATATCACCAATATGGTAACTTGTTACCGACACGCTGTCATATTTATTCCACGCTGGCATTAAAAAAAATTTCCATACGTGTTAGAGAGTAATGCCAGATCTGATTTCCACTAACAGAAAAAGTTAACATAAATTCTTTTATTAAAAGTCAATAACACTTTAAAAGTCCAAATACGAATCAGATTCAAATTTGTTACAACAACACATTACAATTTACAAACGAAACAAACTTGTGTATTGCCAACATGGCCTCAATGTCTTCATCTGCGATTAGCAGCCCTGCTCAAGCTAGCATGGTTGCTCCATTCACTGGTCTTAAGTCCAATGTTGCTTTCCCCGTTACCAAGAAGGCCAACAACGACTTCCCATCTCTCCCTAGCAACGGTGGAAGGGTCCAATGCATGAAGGTGTGGCCACTAAATATTATAAAAATAATATTCATCATAACAACTAACAAGAACAAAGAAAAGGAAAAGATCTCAGCTTGGTTTTGTATTTTTTTTAAGTCAAAAAGAACTTAAAAGCTCTTCACAACATGAAACCAAATCATCATAGATCGTTGTTGAGAGCTTATCCTCTTGTTGATTTTCGAAACCCACAAGACAAGAACAAAAGGGTTCATATCTTTTCTCTGTTTCGAGACTCAAACAAACGAAAAAACGAAAGATCTCTGTTTTGTTTTTGATTTCAAGCATAGATCCACCACAATCACAAACGATTAATCATAGATCTTTTTGCAAATTTTCGAATATACAAAGAAAGAACAAAACGAATCGTTTCATTCTTTTCTTTTGAATCGGCTTAAAACTACAACACAAGAACAAGAACAAAAAGAAAACCTACCAGAGTCATTCTTTCAAAATCTTGAAAAACGTGTGCTTGTTGTTGTTGAAAAACGTTCGTAGGCAGAAAGGTAAAAAAGAAGTGATCTTTTTAGGGGGTGTTTGGTTCGCCGTAATTGAACGTAATGTGATGTAATTGTAATCTGAATTACATCACAATCATGTTTGGTTGGCAGAAAGGTTGTAATTGTAATTCATATTACATACGTAGGCTGTTTGGTTTGCGTTGTAATTGTAATTCAGTCATTACAATTACATTAAGAGAGGGAATTCAAATTACATAGGATGTTGGATGGAAAGTTTTGAATTACGTTATAATTCAGTATTTTATACTTTAAATCATCAGTATTTATTATTATTATTATTATTATTATTATTATTATTATTATATAAATATTAGAATAATAATAATAATAATAATAATGTTTTTTATTATTATTTATTATTATTATTATTATTATTATTATTATTTTATTATCATTATTATTTATTAATAATAATATTTATTATTATTTATTATTTATTATTATTTATTATTATTATTTATTAATATTATTATTTGTTATTTTCTTATTATTATTATTATTTTTATATTATTATTATTATTATTTATAAATATTATTTATTATTATTATTACTATTAATTATTAATATTATTATAATTATTATTTACTAATATTATTTTATTAATATTAATTTATTGTTATTATTATTGTTTATTAATAATATTATTTATTAATATTATTATTATTATTTATTATTTTATTATTATTATTTATTATTTTATTATTATTATTATTATGTGTTATTTTATTATTATTTTTCTTATAATAATAATTATTAATATTACTATTTATTATTATTATTTATATTATTTTAATTATTATTATATTAATTTTTTTAGTTTTGGTAACAAAAATTGAATTACATTACGTTGCGAGTCAACCAAACACATAGACAGATTTTATCAATTACAATTACAACACATTCCAATTCATTGAATTACAATTACATCAAATTAGAATTCCTTTTGAAGATTACAATTCCTTCAAAAACATTATGTGAACCAAATGCCCCCTTAAGGTTTGAATAATCAAGAGATTTGTTTGTTGTTGTTGTAATTAAATATTATAAAATCAACATTAAATTCCAAATATTATTCCAGATACGGGTGGGGTATTTACTTGTCACGGTGGATTTTATTTTAATATTTGGATAAAAAATAAATAAATAAATGACGTGGATATGTAGCCAGTAATATTGGTGACATTGTCACATAACAAATAAATACGTTGGTCTAGGCGGGACAAAAAATAGTATGTGCGTCAAGTCGGCACGAATTTGAAAGTATGTTGGTATTTTATAGCTTTTACCCTAAAAAATCATCATATTCGTTCCAAAATACTTTTACAAACATCGAATAAAAAAATAATTTATGTAGACATTAATGTGCCTTTTTTGTCATTTTGTGACATTTTTGCCCCTTAAAATTATAAAACTCCTATTATCCGAGAGGGGCAAAAATGTCACAAAATGACACAAAAGGAAAAAAAAGTCACATTAATGTTTACATAAGCCATTTTTTTATTCGATGTTTATAAAAGTATTTTATGATAAATATGATAATAATTTAAAGATTAACCCTAAAATCAATAACTGAATGTCAAATATGATAATAATTTAAAGATTAGCCCTAAAATCAATAACTGAATGTCAAATGTTTAAATAAATTAACATCAAACCAAAGACAACCCGAGCTTATAGGTACAAATTGTGTTAAACAAGTTTGTTTGTCCGCGCTCCGCTGCGGGATATTGGGCGGGCAGTGGTGTTAAAACATTAGCGGGCGTCGTTTTGTGTTGGCTGAAGTGGATCCGGTGCTCTTCACTCCTAACGAAATGTAACAGGAACAGCCTTCCCAACAAACCTGTAATAAAGAGAAGTTAAAAAAAAGATACGCACAAAACAACTTTCAAATAATCAGTACTGAATCACATAGAAACATTGATGGGAATCACACAGAAATGAATATGATGTAAATCTTCGCTCTCATAACCAACTTTCAAATAATCAGTACGCACAAAACATAGATTATAAATGATGCAGGAGGAAGAGAATTATTTTAGTGACATAGTAAGTACCTCCAGTTTATCTTCCTTGGATCGATGCGCTTTGAGAAGTAAGCAGAACTCATATGTTAAGCGGATGCACTCTTCAACATTATCTGGTGACACAAAGCCAAGATCCACTTTGATGCATGACTGCACAACATAATTCAACAATATATTACTAAATCAGCAAAGCAAATATAACAAAAAGATCACCAAATAGGCTACACAAAAAAGCTAACATTACAAAATACGAACGACTTCCACACAACGCATAAGTAATCTTATATATCAAGTCAATAAAAGGACATAGCTAATAAACTTACGAACACTAACTGTGCAATTATCTATCTTACTGATTACTGATCTACACCAAACTCCAACTTCTGTTAGCATATCTAGTTTTAAGATGTCTAATTATTTTATCATCTTTCTATGCACGCTTCAGACTCCTTTGACATGGTGACTCATATGGTTCTTAATATCTGGAATTTTGATGCAAACTTGTTTACATATTTGTTTTAGTCGGTTAAAAACAAATTAGTTCTCTAGAATAGGCTTCTTTAAGGTTTTTCTTCACATTCAACTTGTACATGTCAAAAGCTCAAGTGTTGGTAGAACTCTATTGAATAATTTCCCTCCTTCCTTATTGAAGTTTCAGAGAAAGCTATTTTAGTCGCACACTAAAGCGAGTGTATGAGTTTCTTATTGTTTTAATTTCTGTAGCAAATCCACTATCAGTATACTGCCTTTTTACTTTGGGTCTTATTATAATGCTGATGATGAACTTCACCTATTGGGATCAGATAGCTATGGAAGACAACAGAAATATATTCAACAGGGAGCAACAAACACGCTTCTAAGTAATGGAGAAACCCTTGGGCAGGGTCCACAACTTGAACTTGTTGGCCTCTCAATTGTAAGCTTATGTTATTATATTACCTTACTTTGTTCAGAATATTTTTCTAATGATAACAATAGGCATAAGGGTAAGTTTCAGTTGGAATATACTTGTAAAAGAAAACGGTCTTATAAAGCATAAGCAGAACAAATAAGCTCATAGGAAAAATGAAATGCTAACTGAATTTTCCTTTTTGTGTTTCTCTTACCAGCATAGTACCATAGCCGTCCGCAACCGTGTAACCCGACATTAAAAATGGGGATTTCTGATCCTTATGAATCTGTCAAACAGTAGAAAAATAAAGTTACTTCGCCAAAAAGAATCATGCTAAAAATGCAACATAACATAATCTGGAAATGCCAACCCATTTACTCTAGGAATGGGTCGGCATGGAACATATATTTTATCGTTAACCACCAAAAGTACTAGCCTAAACATAAAACAAATGGACTAAATGGGACAAATGGGTATAAAGTAACCCAAAGTCTTTTTGAAGCATAAAACCTCCTAAACCATTTTATACAAAGCACTATTTAATTATTATAATTAAAAAAAATAAACTTTTGTAATTATATACACACATTATCGTGTATGGAATAAACCTCGACACAATGTATTAATCTTGAAAAAAGTTTTGGAAAATAATTGGTAAATTGCAGCGATTAATTTATATATAGGTGAGTTTATATATAAAATAGACAACCTATAGATAAAGAATGAATAAATTTTGCAGGATTAGTTTGCTTTTTATGAATTCTATTCTGAGCTTTTTACAGCATTGATTTCTTGCTAGTTTCTTGGATTCTTTGTCCAAGAAGTAGCTTCATGTGAGCCAAATCTATATTTTAGATGAGAAAACATTATGATTGAAGTATGCAGTATTTTAAGCATGTTATTCCACTCATTGCATCTTTAAGAAATTTGAATCTTTTTGCCCTTTGGATTTACTTTTTCTTACTTTCAAATGATCAAAAGGCTGTATCACATTGGGTAAATGTTACTGAAATTTGATCATATTAGTAAATCAAGGGTAAATGTTACAGAAATATGATCATATTAGTAGTAAGTCGAAGGTAAATGTTACTGAGTATTGTTATTTTTTTATGGGATGCAAATGAGTTTTTTTATAAACATGTGTGTTTATGATGTCTCTATATTTTTATGTGCATGTATCTGGTGTGTACACCAGAGATGCTCAGGATGCCCAAAGCCCTCTGGTATGTGCTTAAATACACATACCTTTTTACCTAATTAAACAAGCTAAAAAGACCAATAATGACCAAAAACAGATAAAAATGCATTGTATATGTATATTTTGTGATTTGTGTCTTGCAGGTATCGGATATTCAAAAAAATGACAAAAACAATGGCAAAACAGAAAAAACCAAGCACGGGAATGAAAATAGCGCAAAAAACCAAAGCCGAAGGCGTGCCTATCTTTTACGGACCAACCCGGGCCCATTTTATTGGGTCGGGTCAGCCCATTAAGGGTTATACTTATGAACCCTTAAACTTAAATCCATTTACAAAACCTTGATCCAATCCATTTAATCCTATAACACTTTCCTGGCCCAAATAAACAAAACCAAGCCCAATCCCTTTTATAAACATGGTCAACGATACAAGGAGGGGTCAAAATTACTGTTGCTCTTTCTCCTTTCCCTCTCATTTTTACACAGGACAACGAGCAGGGTAAATGCTTCTCAAGTACACGCTTATCCATCCTTCTAGAAGTTCTTCCTGACACCTCTGACATTCTCCTTGTACACGCTGGCAATCCCACATCATTTGATTGGATGATGGGACGTGTACACAATCCAACGGCTCAAAGATTGAAGTTTTAGAGGTTGTTATGGATCAAAGGCCAAGATTAGAGATTGGGGAGCGTCCTGGAAGGCTAGAAGGTTCCTCTCACCCCTATAAAAGGAGGCCTTCACACACAGAGCAAGATGTGTAGGATTTTAGCTTAAATCTAGCTTAGTCTTTATTTTAGCTTATTTAGTGTAATTTAGCTTAATGTCTTTTTCAATATTTTATAATATTTTCAAAGTTTAATAAAACTTTAGTTTCTTTAAATATCTTGTGTTAAATGCCTATATCACTTTTATGCAAAATGTGTTTAATTATGACTTAATAAGCTCAATAAGCTCACTTCATCTAATAAGCTAGTTTTCATTCAGTTTAGCTTTCTAAAAGCTAAACTGAATAAGCATTCACTCAAATCCACTCAAAATTATTAAATAAGCCACTTGGAAGATAAGCCAGAAATGGAAGGGCTTATAGGGCTTATTCAGAGCTTAATGTATAAGCTAGCTTGATGATTAAGCTCTTGTGAGCAATATTAGATCCCTGTTTTGAGCTTGGGATCAAGGTATGTCTTATTACACTCTTTAGCTTAAATTTCTGTTTTAGCTTATTGCACTGCTTATCTGCTTAAATCTGCTTTGAATTTGCTTATTTGTGCTTATTATGTCTTATATTAGCTTAAAATGTTCAGGTTGTAGCTTAATATTAGTTTGATTAAAGTTTCTTAAAAACTGCCCATTTTTAGTTTAATTAGCTTATTAGCATAGCTTATTATTTAGTGCTTAATTGTCCTTAGTTTTTTATTAGTTCTTAATTTGTATAGGCAATGTATAGCTTTTTAAGATCTGTTTTAACTTAATTTGGGTTTTCTACTTTTTAAAGGGGTGTTTGGGTTATGAAATATTAGAAGGGAAAAAGTAGTGCAGGCTGTTTTAGGTGCTTAAATTAGATTGCTTAAGCTCTAATTAGGACTTAGGTTTAGTATTCTTAAGCTTAGAATAAGTTACATTAAGTTTTTGAAGTTTATTTTTCTTATTTTTCAAATATGTAGTTCTTAGGGTTTCTAATCTGCTTATTTGATAAAGTTCCTTTAGAGCTTGTTTTATTTGTAATTTTTGTGTCCAAATAAGTGTCTTATGCACCTATTTTTAGTTTCAAAAATGTAGAAGAACCTTAGAATGAATTTTGAGCAAAAACAGTCAAGTAGTAGTTCATGGCTTGTTCTTTTAAAGTCCTTATTTGCAGATCAGTTTAGAATTACTTCCTAGCTTTGATTAGGTTAATTTTTGCTTCATTTAGCTTATTAAAATTTGTTCTTAATCTGTTTAGTCTTTAGGCTTTTTAGTTTGTTTATTAAGTCTTAGTTTTAAAGTTTAAAAGAGTCTCTTAAAAAGCCAAAATAATAGGTAAATCTGTCAGTTTCACCTTCCTTTTCTAGCTTATTTTCTAATTCAATTTTCCTAATTCTAGCTTATTAGTGTAGTCCGAGTCATGATCTTAATCTGTTTTTAAGTTTTAGCTTATTAATTTGCTTATTGAGTCTTTAAATTAAGCTGCAAATTTCTCCCTTATCTTAACAAGCCTAAAACAGTTAGTAAACTGTCATTTTAATCAAGTCTTTTCTAGTTTAGAATCTTGTCCAAATTTCTTGTTTCTAGCTTTTAAGTTCTCTTTGGTTTTCATTCTCAACCTGTTTTCATGTTTTAGCATATTCTATGTGCTTAATTTGTCTTAAATCTATCTTAAAAAGATGGTCTCGAGTCCTTAGAAATTATCCTTGAGTCTACTGTCTTTCTTGCTTTTTAATGTATTTTAGCTTATTTGTTATGCTTAATTTTAATCTTTTAAGCTAATTAGGACTAGCTCATTAACAGTTTTCAGCTTATTTGTTTTCATAAGTGCTTATTGTGTCTAAATGCCTAACAGTTTTAGCTCTAAGTGTTCTTAAGTCTTAGGTATGTGCATAATTACACATACAATTTTCTATTAAAACCGGACTTAAATGACCAAAAACGTACCAAAAATACTTTGTATTTGTATGTTTTCATTTATATTATGTAGGAAACGGATATCCGACAAAAAGATGAAAAACAAAGCCAAAAACGCAAAACCGAGCACGGAATGGAAGAGCGTGAAAAAAACAAAGTCAAAAGTGAAAGCCAAAGTCAAAGTCAACCCTAAAAAGTCAACAGTCAAAACCGAAGCCGTAACTGAAGAAATTCTTAATGGGCCACCCTTACCCATCTAATGGGTCGGGGCAGCCCATTAAGGGTTCATGTCAAAGACTTATAAGCATTTTAACTTGAAAAAGCCCATTTCCTTTTTATTAATACTGGCCTATTTTTCCCCTTTTATTAAACCTATGGCCCAAATGCATCAAGCCCAAAATCCCTTTTAACGGGTGTTAGCCATATCACCCTTTTACCCCTAACTCCATTAGTCCTTAGGGACGTGTACTGCAAACACCTACCACAACCTTAGGGGCAATTTCTGCCAAGTCCCTTAAACATAATACACCAGAAAGGACTAAACTTGCAATAGACATATATACTTATAGGGGCCAAACCTGTCCATTCCCCAAACCTTTACCCCTGCACCCAAATTAAACCAGTCATATAGTACCCTAAAAACCCTTTCCCGCCATTAACCCTTAACCCCCAAATCCCTCAACCCCACCACTTTCACCTGTCTCTCTGACTCACCCTGCAACAAGAGACAAACCCAAGTCACACCACCCCCCTCCTTATACCCCACCTCACAAGAAACCAAAAACAGGTTGGCAATCCAATGGGGTTTTATTGGACGAATACAATCAAAGGCTAAGATTGAAGGGATTGGCCTCCAAGGCAAATTCTATGGCTGAGATAAAGTTTTTGAAGCCTCTCACCAAACAAACACAACAAGCACAAGATGGGCAGCTTATATAAGGAAGCATGAAGACAGAATACATAATAACTAGGAACGAGGAGTAGTTTAGTTTTAGTTTTAATTTTACTTTTAAATGTCTTTAATTATGTTTTAAATTCTGTCTTTTACATTTAAGCT
>BQNB010024910.1:20805-60211 GCA_026074375.1 Tanacetum coccineum
TACCATGCATTCTTAATTGGAGTTATAAGGATGGTAAGGATAGGTACTATTCCTGATGATCCACCCAAAACCGCAGGGGGGTACCCACGGGGAACACACCAGTAAGTGTTGAAGTCCTTAGGTGTGACAAGGAAAAAGGAGTGAAAGTGAGAATAAGGGAAAAGTGCCGACTGAGATGGAGCTAGTACTGGAATAAACCCAACAAGGTTCTAGTCATGAAGTCTCGGTAAGCACTGAAGGGGTTGAAGAATTAAAAAGAATTGTAAAGATAAAGGGTGTAAAGAAAGAAGCCCTCCATTCACTTAGGCAGAAACCGGGTCAATTCATATGCTGCCAGAATCACTAAGATGATTGCTGACATTGAAGATCGACATCATGGACCCAGTGATGCAATGCACAACCCTCCCTAGCCACTCAGAATCTTTCAAAAGATTTCTGTTTCATTTCTCACGGAGACTAAACACGTTATCTATTGACTTTCTCACTCCGAGTTAGTTGATATTGAACAGGTGGCAGTCTGCTCCAGCCTCCGATTACTAAAACCAAAACGCACTATTGAGTCTAGAGCCAAGAGATCGTCAATTAATCTCGTTAGGACACATATCCAATTCTCTTGTCTTTCACACACTGTGGAAACAAGTCTATCCTAAGAGTCCTACGCATTATCCTTGTGATATTGCCAGAACATCCGAGTGAAACGATAGTTTTTCACAATGAAGATGGAAATCCTGCTAGAGCCAACATCAAACAAGCTCTAGGTAGGTGACTTGTGCGATTCTACAAGAATCAATCTTGTGTCAACTGGAAAGAAACAATGGTGCGGTTCTGCGTGAATCAAACTTGTTCCAGTATAAGAATTGACGGTTATTTATCATTTGACAAACAATCAAAACTCTCGAAGTGTTACAAAATTCTTTCATAAGAAACACTTAGACTGTCTTTTCAAATCAATTTTCTCTTTATTACTAACTGTTTCATTACAGGATATCTTAAAGATGGAGATGGAGATGGAAATTCCTAGTTCCGGAGATGTCAAGTAAATAACCGAATGCCAAGACACGACCTACACTTGTTATGATGTTATGAAAGACCTCATAAAGGTGTCAAAGCTTCCGCAAACTCTGATGTCATGTATTTCTTCACAAGTGCACAAGATGGCGATCCATCACAAGATGATGTAAGATTATGTTTGGGCGATGATCTCAAGAAAGCTCAAGATCACAGTCTAAGACAAGCTTAAGATGAATCAAAAGATTACTATCCCAAATGTACAAGAGATCAAATGTCTACGAGCTAAAGAATGAAGTGATTAAAGTTTGGTATTTTCAGGGGTGACCTCCCTTAGGGGGAGATTGTTAGATATTAGAAAAAGACTCGGTCACCCCGTGTATTTTACTGTTTATTATAGCTCGTAGTTTAATAGTTAATAGTACGTTTTTCGGTTTTAAGTCGGGTATGAATACCCGGTATATTGTAAGTACTATATATAGCCTCTTCCAACTTTGGAAGAGGGAAGAGGTAAGCTAGTCATAAATTCATTTACAAAGAAAACACTTTCTCTCTCTAGAATATTCTCTCTCAAGTGTTTCTCTCTCTAGAAACTAGCCCGATCCAAGAATCGACCCCGTGTTATGATATAGGATATACCACAACCATCCAAGTCCATCTTCAACACGCTCACTGATTTCATCTCTATCATCCGTTTCATATTTAAGTCTAGCTTCTCAAACTTCTCCCGAGTCTTCTAATGGTCAATCATCTCCCGTATCGACTACATCGATACCACCACCACCACCCACCACCTCCTATCACTCGGCAACATCTTGCAAATCTTTGTCAAAATCCCAAACAAAGGGTTCCTTACAATCCTTCCGCAAATCATGCTACCGTCCTCCCCACTACCATCACTGAACCAACCTCGTTTACCGTTGCCAACAACTCTCCAAAGTGGCATCAAGCTATGAAAGAAGAGTATGATGCTCTCATGAAAAATGGAACGTGGTCTTTAGTACCTTGTGCTTCTAACACCAATGTTGTTGATGGTAAGTGGGTATACAGGTTAAAACAGGACAAAAATGGTGCTATCACTCGTTACAAAGCAAGATTTGTTGCCAAAGGTTTTCGGCAACAACCAGATATTAATTTTCATGAGACATTTAGTCCGGTTGTCAAGTCGATAACTATTCGAGTTGTTTTATCACTTACGGTTAATAACGTCTGTCCACTACGCCAGTTAGATATTCAGAATGCATTTCTTTATGGAAATCTTAAGGAGTAGGTTTATATGAAACAACCTCTAGGCTTTATTGATCCACAATGACCAAATCATGTATGTTTGCTTCATAAGTCTCTTTACGGCTTAAAACAGGCCCCATGCGCTTGGTTTGAGCGCCTCTCCAAGGCTCTCTTCGATCTTGGTTTCAAAGGCTCCAAAACGGATCCATCTTTGTTTATTTATTCACGTGGAGACACACTTTTGTACATTCTGGTATATGTGGTGGTTGCGTCGGTGTATAGCACTGATGGTGAGCTGCGGTGATGATGTCGAAGGCGTGGGAAGATGGTGATGTTGTGTAGATGGTGTGATCTGAGGCGGTGGTGGGGGGTGGCAGACGAAGACCGCTGGCGGTGAGTGGGTATGGGGATTCGGGTAGATCCGATGACGGGGACCCTTTTTGGTGTTGCCGGAAAAGCCCGCCGAAAATTTTTCAGGCGACGTTGGCCCGGAAAATGGTAGCGGCCGGAGGTGATGGGTGGTGGCCGATATTTTGGGAGATGAGAGAGAAAATTAGTGTGTGTGTGTTTTTTAGATTTATAAAATAATTATATTATAAAAACATTTATTTATATTAAACCTTATAATAAATTGGCAAGTCTCAAACAGTGAGGGTTTTATTGTGAAACTTTTTAGTATAGTTTTGATAACTATCAGTTCGGGACTCGTTTGAAAGCGACTAACGATAAATCAACGCACGAAACTTGCGCCATTGTTTTACCAAATCATTTTTCCTGATAAAAAATAAGTATTTTTTATTTGATAGTATTCACGAAATATATTCATAACATTTTAAAAAAACTATGTCGTTATTGAATATTCATTATTTATTTAATAACCGTATACATCTCATCCGAAATAGAAAGAAAAAAAATGATTTAACACGAATATTCGACTTTCTCAACAAACGTTAAATAAGTAAAAATAGAAATAATTTATTTAATAATTTTATTAAATAAATAGGTGATAATTAAAAATAAATTTAATTTGTTTTGTGTCGGTACCCGTAGTGTTGCAGATTTTCAAACTTTGCGAGGCTGTTTTTTATCCCTCTTCACTTTGTTTCAAGTCTCGGGTAAAACTAAAAGTTTCTGAAATAACGTTTTAATATCAATATTGCTTTAGGGTCCGAGTGTGAAAACGTGATTTTAGAGAAGTCGTTTTTGAAAGTCAACATAGAATAAAGTCTATATTTTTTTCTCGTTCAAGTCAATGAGTTAAAATAAATTTGCACTGGAGAGCTGTGTAATCATAATAGAAGTCATAATGTATATATTAGAACTCCTGTTCCGAAAATTCTTACCGAGCGTCCTTACGCGTAATCGTTCTTATGTGACATTAAAAGATCGAAAGTCAAAAAGTCAAGTCAGACCAAAAGTCAAAGAGTAAAATCGTCATTCAAAAGTTTCGAAAATTCTCGGATGTTACAGTACCTACCCCTTAAAGAAATCTCGTCCCGAGATAAATTTGGTGTATCCATGGTGGTGACTGGGGAAAGACTTAAGGTTTAATACACCTCTCGTTCTAAAACAGACGCTGTTAACTTTATCCAGCAAAATTCGGTGTTTTTACACTTCTCAATCTACCAAAAAAATTTGGGGCTAGGTTGTCCAGGATATTTAATCCATCAAATGGGTATCGTCAAAAGTAAATCATACAGGATCTTATGCCGCTGGTATAACCGCGTTATAAGGAAAGTCTCATTATAGTGAAAACCTCAAGAAGAAAGTGTAGTCGCGTGAGTAATGTATTTGTATAAGTTTCTAATGTCCGAGGACGGATTCGTCGTTTCTACTATTTGTAATGTTCGATTATTCAGGCTTATTGGATTGCTTATTTGTGCTTATACCTCTGCTTATTTGGTGCTTAATCGTGTCTTAATATAGCTTAATGTTCATTTAAAGTTTTAAAATAGTTTAGTTTGAGTTTTCTTAGAAACTGTCTAATTTAAGACTAAACTGCTTATTAGTGTAGCATATATTCTAGAGCTATTTTCCAAGATTTTTGCCTATTCCAGTCCTTATTACTATAGTACTACATCTGTTTTTACAATTCAAGGCTCATAAAAACGTTTTAGCTTAAAATGGATTTAAAAAAGATATAAAGGTTGTTTTGGAATAAGGAATTAAAATAGGTAAATTAGTTGTGACATTTGGTTTTTGGTACCTCAAATCAATTTCAAAAGCTCTAATTAGTCCTTAAATTTAGTTTTAAGAAGCTTAGATGTTGTCTTTGTTAAGTTTTGAAAGTTAGTGTTTATATCAAAAGTATCAAGTCTAAAGGTTCCAAATTTTGTTCCAAACAGTTATTTGTCTAATTCTCAAAGATGTATTTGAGGTGTGGTTTTTTTGTTGAGTGTTAGTGTTTTTTCTAAATGAAGTTTGCATTAGCATCAATTTGCATCTGTTTTTGAGTTACTAAATTTAGGAATAGCCTTTTAAGTGTTTTTGGTATTAAAAACATTCAATAAGGAGGAAAATGTGTTAAATTGTTTTTTCAAAGGCCTTATGTGCAGGCAATTTGTGGAAAATTCTAAGCTTAATTTAGGATAATTTTTATTGAATGTAGCTTATTGTATTGTGTTTTAAATCTGTTTTAAGTTTTAAGTGTTAAAATAGCTTTTTGATTCTTAATATTAAGCAACAAGTAGTCTTTTTCACTCAAAAAGTCAAAAAAATAGTAGTGTAATATGTCATAATTGCATTATTGCCTTTTCTAGATTATTTTGTTTATCTTATTGCTTGAATCCAGCTTATTTTAGTCATTTGAGTCTAGGTTTTTATCTGTTTTTCATTTCAGCTTAATCACTTAGCTTATTATCTTAACATATTAGCTTAGACTTTGCTAAGATCTTTTAGAAAGTGTTTTTGTATTAAACTGTCCTAATAAACTTTTTGGTGCTTTTCAGCTATTATTAGCTCAATATCTAGTCTTAAGTGCTTATTAGGTCCATGGTTAAAGTCTGTTTTTATGCTTATTAAGTTTTCTATTAGCTATATAGAGTCCAAAAGCTCAAACAGTTTCAACTAACTTTCAAGTCGTAAATAAGCCTATATGTCACTTTTACTTGTGCTTTTCCTAGCTTAATCATAAAGTTTTTTAAGTCTTAAGCCCATTTATTTAAATTTGCTATCTTTTTGCTTATACGTTAGCTTTTTCAAAAAGAAAATAAAAAAATGTTTTTCAAAAAGGACGACACAACTCGAACCTGTTACCTCCCTCACACCCAACGACACCAGGTCGCCTTACCAACTGCGCCTTGGTCCTTTTTCATTCATCACTTGTTTTCATTTAATTTCCTTTAAATGTTGTTTAGTTTTACTTATCAGCTTATTTGAATTTTTACAGCTTATTGGCTTTAGCTTTTTAAACATTTTTTCTTTGTAATCCTAAAATAAGTTTCTAGTAATTTTAGAATTTTTCTAAAATTTAGATTAAGTTCAGAATTTTTATTAAATTTTAAGTCTTATTTAGTTTAAAAAATTTTTTCAATTAATTAGTGTAGCTTTAGTATAAAATGTTTAGCTTTGTTTATTTAATCATTATGAGTAGCGAGTAGTTTTATTAGAGCTTGTTGAGTGATATAGTGATTTGGGAATTAAGTGTGGATTTGAAAAAGGGTTCAATTAATAAATAATATTCGATTATTTAGATTTATAGTTTGAATGTTTCAAAGGGCAAAAGCCGGAGAAATAGTCAAACTATACATCTAGTAATTAATATCTTTTTGAGAGATTTTTTTCAAAATAAACCAACGTTGTGAGATAATTATATTTTCTAAGGAAATTTAATAAACCTTAATTCACACTTGATGAACTTTTCACGTCACTTAGCAAGCATATTTGTCATTTATATCTTCTAGATCAATTTTAGTATAATCTTGTAGTTTTAAATCTTAGAATTAATTTTAATTTTTAGTATAAAAATAGTTTAAAACCAAAACCAAAAACTTGAATGACAATCAAGCTCGATTTACAACTTGAACGTAGATTTCCATTCACCTCTCGCCGAGGAAACGACCCGGGAGGTTTTTGAAATTGCTTTGGTTAAAAGCGATTTTCTAGAACCCGACGGAAATACTATACTATACTATATTATTGATTTCCTCCTTATATATTATATATTATATATAGTGTGTTCGGACGTGATCAATTAATGGCGCCGCTGCCGGGGAGAGGTGTAGCGATTTTTACGGGATTGTTTGTGTTCGAGCCTTGAAGATCCTTTCTTCGAAAAGTTTATTTTCGTTCTTATAAAAAATATAAAAAATCCAAAAATATTTTTCTTCTTATTTTTATTTCTTTTCTTATGTATAATTTCAAAATCTAAAAATATTCTCCTTTACCCTCTTATCCGTTTAATTCTTTCTTCTTAGTCTCTATATTGTTTAATTCTTATGACGTCATTCAACCAACGCGAGTGTGCGGGGTGTGGACAACCATGTGATGGCTTCTATTGTAAACCATTTTGTTGCTAGTGGTGTGGAGGTCCGTTTAATGGTAGAACTGTCTGGGCATGTAGCTGTGTAGGATCGGGAAATGTGTTTGTCTTTAACCAATTCCTTTATTCTTATAATGAAACACCGAACTCATCAACCAACCTACACAGCCCAGTACGTGATCATACTAGTGTGAGTTTATGTGGGATCGATTAGACTATGGGTTTGATTGTCCACACGGGTACCGTTGTCTATGAGAGGAACCGTGTGCTACATCAACAACTTTGAGTAGATAATTTTTATCACAAAAATTTACCGAGTTTTTCTAACCAATATCTTTGTGTGTATCTAGTGGGGTCCTCATGTGACTTTTCAGTGTCACCCGATGAACCAAAATATCAATTCTTTCGGTTTTGACCATATTCAACCCCCACAGCAGTTCGATAATCATCAGCCTCAGGAAACTCCAGAAGTCACTCCTTTTGTTGAAAGTAAAGAATGGATTGAAACAAATAACGAGCTTTATAAAATGATGGAAGATTTTACGGAAAGAATGAATCAAGAGTTACATAAGCAGGAGGTTTTACTTGCAGCTCAAAGAGAGCAAAAATTACTTGCCAAATCATGCAGCTCAAGGAAAGCAAGTTCCCCACAAAATTCCGTCTTTCATTTCTAACTCTTCCGAATTTAACCAACCCCAGCAGTATTCCATCGATCATCAGCCTCAGAGTACTCAAGAAGACCTTAATCAGCAAAGGATGAATGATGTTATTAAAGCTATGCAATCCTTGGTTGAAAAGTTACGTCAACAAGAGCAGGCGGCTAATCTTAGTACTCATACTCCCGAGCCTTCGTGACGATTCAATTTTATTTACGATGATGACGATGATGACGAGGAAAGAACTATTCATTTGAATGAAATTATTTCTCAACTTTCTCCGTCTATTGCAATCACACCCGTCTTACCGACTATGGAGCCCGAGGACTCTCTCATCATGGGGGATGAGGATCTTTGCATAATTCCTAAAAAGGAATCGGACGAATTCATAAAGTCTAGTGTTGAGGACCTTGTTCCAATCCCAAGGGAGTCCGAGGATATGTCTGACCATAAAGAGAGTGATTTGCCTTTTTGTGATAATTTTGTGACTTTCTATAATCCTCTCTTCGATTCTAATGATGATTTTACCTCTAGTGATGACGAGTCACTTCCCGAGGAGGATGTTCCGGAGGAAAATTTTAAAATTTATTCGAACCCTCTTTTTGAATTTGATGAAGAGTACATCTCTAGTGACGTAAATCCTCTTTTTAATAAGGTGTTAGAGGACATCAAGAGCAAGGACTCTTATGTTTCTAACCTTGATGAGCCAGCTTTACTAGTCACACCTTTTTCCGATGCTAATAAGGATGAGTGTTTCGACCCAGGAGGCGATATTGATGAGATCGATGCTTTTCTAGATATTGATGTTTCTACGGATATTGAGGACGGTTATCATGATTCGAAGGGAGACATAATCTATCTTGAGTGTTTGCTTATTAAAGATACTACCCATAATCTCCCTCCCGAGGTGTTTTTAGATATTGACCCAAAAAGCTTAAATGATGAACCTGATTTTGATGATTTGAAGAGTAAGGTCAAAGTTTTCAACCCCGGGATTCATGAGAAAATTATTTCTCCAACTTATGTGAGGTTACCCTTTGAGGATCGCCATTATTTTTCCCTCACATTTGTTTTCAAGATCTTTCTTCCTTTTCTTACCTATCTTGTGGTTTCTCTTCCTCTTCTCTCTTCCGGGAGTGAGGACCTCATTTTTGACCATGGCATCTCCGCTTATAGTTTCTATTACTTAGAGCCGGCAGCATATGAAAGTCCGATGATGATTTTCCATTCTTCTATTTCTGCCTCAAGGACAAAGGAATTCGGGGAGAGTCAAGCTAGAGACTCGCACAAAAACAAGCGCTTCTCGGGAGGCAACCCGTGTTTCTATTTTCAAATAAATGTGACGTGAGGAGGCTCGCCTCTTCCTTTCTCATATTTCGTGGCTTGTGTTTTATGTCCAGGATTACCCCGGATTTTGAAGACTCTCATGCTCGTGGATTTGTCTATCATTCACTCGAGCTTCAATCCTTAACATGCTTATATATGGGAATCCGATATCCTAGATCTTATTGACTAACGTTTATCTATTAGCATAATTAATAAACGGCTTTAGATTTACGTAGAGACCCTTTTATATTAGGATTATGCATTGATTTTAGTGTGGGGGTGGCAGTCTTACATTGATTCTAGTATGGGGGTATCTATCGATTTGATCTTACTTGCATTTGCTTTGTCTTCACATAACCCCGTTTTGCCACCTAAAATACCAAACATATTTGATTTTATGCCAAAATTAATTTTTTTTCAAAAATAGAATAAATGTTTTGACACGAATTTTTGACATTCCGATGGTGAGAATAAGAATAAATTTTGACTTGATCGAGCATGTTGCGCTTTAGCTTGCCCGTTAACCTATATAGTTGAAAGCTTTTACTAGTCTTTTATACAAGAAGCTTTAAAACGCGAATTCTAGTTTGAAAAAGCCAAGAGTTTGCAAGTTTCCATAATAGACTTTAAATATGCAAGGCTTGATTTTATTAGACTAAGCATTCACGGATCTTTTTATTAAAGATTTTAAATTTACGAAGAACAAAAAGCGATAGAGTTTAATATAAGTTAGATGTAAACGTTATATAATTGTTAAATAAATAAAGTTGCTTTGGTTTTTGCGATTCTTAGTTTAGATCCATTCGTATAGATTCCTTCTGGTGAAAGTAAGGTACACATTGAGGTTTTGTCAGTGTTGTGGGGAAATAGGCTACCGATTCCTGACGGCTCACTATCGTTGTCTAGGTAGTTAAAAGACCACATGACTTGAAATTTGGCTATAATAATAATAATTATGTAATAAACCGAAACCGAAATAAGACCACTGGACCATGGTCGGCTCGCATACCGATGTGGCAGTCGTTTAAAGGGTGGAGGTAATAATAATAATAATAATAATAAATCTGAGACTGATAAAAGTTTACTGGATCATGGTCGGTTCGCATACCGATGTGACAGTTTTTAAAAAGGTCGAGGATCTCCTGGTTAAAATAATACTCCTGGATCATGGTCGACTCGCATACCAATGTGACAGTTGTTTAAAGGACTGAGGAGGGATAATAATGTAGCAATAATAATAATAAAGCCAAATTTCGACTCCGTGGTTATCTAAAATAAAGCCTCCGTCTCTGGACTCGTAGTTGAGTTGTTTCAGATGAAATAAAAAGGATAACCCCTAAATCATGCAAAATTAGGACCTTAATGTGGACCTTAATGTGGACCTTAATGTGGACCTTAATTATGGTCTAAACCGGGGTTTACTTTATAAGGACATAATTTATTTGTCACCAATAATAAAAATAAAATCCTTAGAGTATTTAGGAATAAGGGAGCGAAAAGTAGCTATGCGTACACAATTTGCATTTATGAGTAGTGTTAGCATCTTAACTTGAATTTAACAATGATTTTGTTTTTAAACTTGGTTTGGGGCAGGTGAAAAATCGATGACGATGAATTTATCTTTTTGGACTCTATTTTAAAGTGTTTCTTGTTCCGTGATCCTTAAAGTTATGATATTAAAAAAATGATAATAATAAATGTATGCATATATATAAAAATGGTAAAACGGGGCGTTTTAAACTAATGATTTCTTAATCCCCTTAGATGAACACTTAGCTACTTTTCGAGGTAAATAGTCTAGAGGGGTTGAAATTTTTAGTTTTCTATGTGTATTTATGACATCGCGTGAGGACACGGCAATAGCTTAGTATGGGGGATTTTTGATATGTGTTTAATCACATATCAATTTTCCTTATTAAAACGATCTTAAATGACTAAAAATTCATGAAAAATGCATTGTATATGTCTGTTTTGTGAATTGGGTCTTGTAGGTATCAGATATATCATAAAAGGACAAAAACGAAGCCAAATAGGACAAAACCGAGCACAGAATTGGAAGAGCGTGAGAAACAAAGCCAAAGGCGTTTTTCATTTTTAATGGGTCGACTCGTTCCCGTTTAATGGGCCAAGTCAGCCCATTAATTATGCTAAGCTTTAGTCTAAAATAAGTCCAAGATACAAATCCAAATTCAATCCATTGACCAGTCCAAGCCCAAGTCATAGAAAAAGGCCAATCCAAGGCAAAGTGATATAAACGCGTTTTAAAAATCACTATTCCTTCATCCCTCCCGTTTTTACACAAAGACGAGTAACACAGGGTAAAATCCACCAATCCACCCATCCCTCCCTTCTAGAAGGCCAACGTGGCAAGCTCTGACATCATACCTAGGCCACGTTGGCAATCCCAAGCACTCCCATTGGATGGACAGGCGTGGAGGCAATCTAAGGGCTCACAGGACAGATTAAGGGATTGTTATGAATCAAGGGCTAAGATTGAAGCTGGGAGACGCTCCTTAAGGTCTAGAATCATCTCTTGCGAGCTATAAATAGAGAGAGGATTTCACACAGTAGGGGGGTAGTTTTTCATATCTAGTTTTTAGTAGTTTAAATTTAGCTTAAATTTTTAGCTTATTGTCTTATTGTAATTTATTTTCTATAAAGCATTGTACCCTCTTTGATTATTAATAAAATTCTCAGTTCATTTTAAATTCGTGTTCAAGTTATTTTAGTTTTACCTTTATGCAAATTTTAGCTTAAAATGTTTTGTGAAATCACCTAATAAGTTCAATAAGCTCGTTTTTCCTTTATAAGCTTCTACTTAATCAGTTTAACTATCCCATAGTTAAACTGAATAAGTTAATCTACTTAAATCACTCAAAATCATTATAAGCTCAAAAGTGGATGATAAGCCAGATTTGGATGGGTTTATAGGACTTTACCAGCTTGTAGATAAGCTCTTAAGAGCATTTTAGTCCTTATTTAGAGCAAATGACAAGGTATAATTACTTTTACTCTTTCTAGCCTAATTTCTTATTCAGCTTATTAGATTGCTTATTTGTGCTTATTCTCTGCTTATTTGTGCTTAATCAGTCTTAATATAGCTTAATGTGTCTAGTTTATAGTTTAAAATAGTTTAGTTTGAGTTTTCTTAGAAACTGTCCAATTTAAGTCTAAACTGCTTATTAGTGTAGCTTATATTCTAAAGCTTATTTTCCTAAGATTTTTGCCTATCTGTACTTATTTACTATAGTACTACATCTGTTTTTATAATTCAAGGCTCATAATAATCTGTTTTAGCTTATAAATGGATTTTAAAGATTTAAAGGGGTGTTTGGAATAAGAAATTAAAATATGGTAAATTAGTGTGCAGTTTGTTTTTGGTACCCAATCAATTTTCATAAGCTCTAAGTTAGTCTTAAAGTTAGTTTTAATAAGCTTAGAGTTGGCTTTGTTAAGTTTTGAAGTTTGTGTTATCAAAAGTTCAAGTCTGCAGGTTCAAAGTTTATTCAAACTATTTATTTGTCAAATTTCTTAAAGATGTATCCGAGGTTTGGTTTTTGTGAGCTTAATGAGTTTCATTAGAATCAATTTGCATCTGTTTTGAGTTACTAAATTTAGGAATAGCCTTTTAAGTGTTTTGGATAAAAAAATAGTCAATAAGGGTAAATGTGTTTGTTTGTTTTAAAAGGCCTTATGTGCATGTAATTTGTGGAAAATTCTCAGCTTAATTTAGGATAATTTTTATTGAATTTAGCTTATTGTATTGTGTTTTAAATATGTTTTTAGTCTTTAGGGTGTTAAAATAGCTTTTGAGTCTTAAATTTTAAGCAACAAGTAGTCTTTTCACTTCAAAAAGTCCAAAAAAATTGTAGTGTAATCTGTCACTTGCATTTGCCTTTTCTAGTTTATTTCTTTATCTTATTTGCTTGAATCCATCTTATTTTAGTCATTTGAGTCTAGGTTTTTATCTGTTTTCTATTTTCATCTTAATCTCTTAGCTTATTAGTCCTAAATATTAGCTTAAACTTTGGTAAGAGTCTTGTAGAAAGTGGTTTTTGTATCAAACTATCTTAATAACTTTTGGTGTTTTTCAGCTTATTTAGTTAGCTCATTTCTAGTCTTAAGTGCTTATTAGGTCCAAGGTTAAGTCTGTTTTTAGCTTATTAAGTTTTCTATTAGTTTATTGAGTCCAAAAGCTCAAACAGTTTTAACTAGTTTTCAAGTCTAAATAATGCCTATTTGTCACTTTTACTTGTGCTTTTTCCTAGCTTAATAATAAGTTTCAGTCTTAAGTCCATTTATTAAAATTGCTTATTTTTGCTTATGTTTTAGCTTTTTCAAAAACAAAATAAAAAAAATGTTTTTCAAAAAGGGACTGTCACAAGACTCGAACCTGTGACCTCCCTCACACAACATACACGCCTTACCAACTGCGCCCTTGGGTCTTTTTCATTCATCTCTTGTTTCATTTATTTCTTAAATGTTGTTTTGGTTTTAGCTTATCAGCTTATTTGAATTTTTACAGCTTATTGAATTTTTACAGTTTAGTATTTTTAATTTATTTTTTAGTCTTATTTAGTTTAAAAATAGTTTTAAATAGTTTAAAAATATAAAAATATTTTCTGTCTTTTAAAAATTAGTTTAAGTCATTTAGTTTAAGAAATTTGCATTTTGAGTTTATAGAGTTTTAATTTGTCATTTTTTTAGTTAATTTTAGTTATTAATTTGTTTATAATTGTTTTTAAATATCGTTAGATTTTTAAATTGCCTTAATTCCTAGATTAGTATGCCTTTATGTGCTTTTCCTTTGCGTCATTAGATTTAGAATTCAAAAATTAATGAGCCTCTGCTCATAACAATCTCGAATAAAGTGATGTCGAATCTGAATATGCTTGGTCTTTGAGTGAAAAACAGGATTCTTTACAATGCATATGGTACTGCACAGAATTGTCTATAATGGATTCAGTATTCATGAATTAAATCCATAATCAAGTAGTTATTATGCATCCAAAGAACCTGACACAACAACTTGCAGCAGCTACATATTCCAGCTATTTGTGTAGAGTAGCACTAAGTCTGTTTTCTGCATTGCCATGAAATTAATCTTCTTCCAAGAAATTGACAACCACGGTTGTGGATTTCCTGTCAAGATTTGCCCCAGCATAGTCACTATCTGAGTAAGCTTCAGGTTTAAAAGTGGATTCTCAAGATACCATAAACCCAAATTTTGGTTTGCTCTTAAGTACTTAAAGATTCTCTTCACCGTATTTAGATTTGAAGTCTATTGAGGAAGTAACCTGAAAATGAGAACAAGCACATACTGCAAACATTATATCAGGCCTAGAGGCAGTTAAATACATGAGAGAACCTATCATAGATCTGTATAAGTGTACACTACTTCATAAGCTTCCCATCTTTTTATCAACGTCATCTTGTCTCCATTGTGGTTATTGCAGTTTTCCCACTTGCAAGGTCAAATTTCTTCAACATATCTGCAACATATACTTGTCTTGAGAAATGAAAATTCCATCTGTCTTTTGTTTTACTTGCAATCTAAGGAAGAATATGAGTTCACCCATAGAACTTATTTGAAATCTAGTCGTTCACAAGCCTCAAAGTTGCATCACACCAAGAACTTTCTAGTAGAGCCAAAAATGATATCATTAACATACACTTGAACCAGCATGATATCCTTCTTGTCCCTCTTAATAAACAAAGTCTTGTTAATAGTACCCCTCCTGTATCTATGCGTCTCTAGAAATGTTAATAAAGTAGCATAACCAAGCTCTAGGAGACCTTGATGTAGTCCCATATTTAAAGCTTTGACAACCATAAAACCTTCCTTAAGGATGATCAAGACAACCAAACTAGGAGTTGAGAAACATATACTCTTCATCTATAGTTCCATACAATAATGCACTTTATACATTCATTTGGTATACTATGAACCCCATAAACAAGGCAAAGGCTAAAAATAACCTAATAACTTCTATTCTTGCCACAGGAGCAAAAACCTCATCATAGTTAATACCATCTTCCTGTCTGTGGCCTTGTGCCACTAATCTTGCCTTATTTCTGACAACTACTCCTCTTTCATCCTTTTGTTTTCTGTATACCCATTTGTTCCAATCACCTTTGCATCATTAGGTAGATCTACTTAGAATCCATACCTGTTTGCAGCCTAAAACTATAGACAACAACCTCTTCCCATAGCTACAAACCCAACTGTCATCACTTTTAGAGCTTCCAGAAATCTTTTTTAGGTTCCTCCTAAGATATGAAGTAGGCAAACAAACACTGTTGTTGATCTTTATGATTGTTCCTTTGCTTGCTATTGACATCACTTACACGTGCATGTTCTCTTGATGGTTGCTGCACTCTGCTCAGTTTGCATAGATAATTTAGGATCTCCAAGTATTTTGACTTTGTGGGGTGAATGTTGTGAAGTCCTATGAGTATGAAATGGACTAACAGCTACTTCGTTGGTAAGATTTGTTTGAGAATCATAGGACCATACCTCGTCATTATAAGAAGCTCAATCAAAAATCCCTTATAGGCTTGTTCAAAAATGTAACTCTGGCATATCTAAATCACTTGATCTGGCAAGTTTGAAGAAATAACTTTCCACTACCAGAATTAACTGAGGTAGTACTGGTAGCTTTGTTCTTAGGTACTTCCCTTAAATGCTTTTAAAAGCAAGTTCATCCAAAATTCCCTCTTCAAAAGCTAAATTCGGAGTATTTTTCTGAAAATGCCAGTAGGATAAGCAAACCTCTCTTGTGTTTTTAAAGGTTGAAGCTCTGTCAAAAACTCCTCTGCCTTTGAATTAGTAGAAGACTTCCTTGGTCTAACTTTTGCTGCAGTATGCTTGGCTACTATAGCACAACAAAAAACAAATAATCGCCTCACCTTATCTTCTTCTCAGAAGCCTTTTCATAAGGAGTTTGTAGAGTACCAGCACTGTTAGTCACTTCTGAAGTACCTGCATGTGGGTTAGTTTGATTCTCCAAAGACACAGGAATATAGTTTTTCTTAATGAATTGATGAGATAATCATATCAAACATCCATCTATAACCTATTCCTTTCACATTAGGTTTTTCTTTAAGAATTTTAAATGCAGATTTACTTCTACCTTTTTTGTTACTAAATTATATACCCTAAAGGCTTTGCTATTTAGTGAGTAACCAACTAAGAAATAATCATCACACTTTCCATCAAACTTTCCAAGCACACTTAGAGTATCTAAAATGGTAACATGGCACCCAAAAGGTCTTATGTAGCTAATAATTGGTTTGTGGCCAAACAAAAGCTCATAAGGAGTTTTGTTTTGAGGTTTAGTCACCCTTACCCTATTAAAGATATAGCAAGCAGTACTAACTGCTTCTGCTAAAAAGTATTCTAAACCTCAAAACTAAAACTCATATGAGCTTTGTTTTGGCCACAACCAATATTAGCTACATAAGACCTTTGGGTGCCATGTTACCATTTTAGTATACTCTAAGTGTGCTGGAAAGTTTGATGGAAATTGTGATGATTATTTCTTAAGTTGGTTAATCACAATATAGCAAAGCTTTAGGGTAATATAATTTAGTAACAAAAAAGGTAGAAGCAAATCAGCATGATAAAATTTCTTTTTTCTTTAAGCAAAACCTAATGTGAAGGAGAGGTTTATAGAGGATGTTTGATATTGATTATCTCACTGATTCTATGAACTATATTCTTGTGTCTTTAAGAATCAAACTAACCCACATGCAGGTACTTCAGAAGTGACTAACAGTGCAGGTACTCTACAAACTCCTTATGAAAATGCTTCTGAGGAAGAAGATAAGGCTGAGGAGCTTATTGTTGTGCCTATAGTAGCCAAGCATACTGCAGCAAAAGTTAGACCAAGGAAGTCTTCTACTAATTCAAAGGCAGAGGAGTTTTTGACAGAGCTTTAAAACCTTAAAACACAAGAGAAGGAGGCTTATCCTACTGGCATTTCAGAAGATACTCCTGAAATTCTAGCTTTTAGAAGAGAATTGGATGAACTTGCTCAAAAGCATTTCAAGGAAGTATCTAAGAATAAAGCTACCAGTACTACCTCAGTTAATTCTGGTAGTGGACCAGTTAATTCTCAACATGCAGATCAAGATGATTTAGATATGCCAGAGCTTACAATTTTTAACAAGCCTCAGAAAGGGATTTTTGATGAGGCTTCTTATGATGACGAGGGTATGGTCCATGATTTCAACAACTTACCAACAGAAGTAGCTGTTAGTCCTATTCCTACTCTTAGGATTCACAACATTCACCCACAAAGTCAAATACTTGGTGATCCTAAATCATCTACGCAAACTAGAAGCAGAGTGCAACAACATTCAAGAGCACATGCGCTTGTAAGTGATGTTCAAAAGCAGCAAAGGAACAATCACAAAGATCAACAACATTGTTTGTTTGCCTGCTTCTTACATAGAGGAACCTAAAAAGATTTCTGAAGCTCTAAAAGATGACAGTTGGGTTGAAGCTATGCAAGAGGAGTTGTTACAGTTTAGGCTGCAACAGGTATGGATTCTAGTAGATCTACCTCATGGAGCAAAGGTGATTGGAACAAAATGGGTATACAGAAACAAAAGGGATGAAAGAGGAGTAGTTGTCAGAAATAAGGGCAAGATTAGTGGCAAAGTGGCCACAGACAGAATATGGTATTAACTATGATGATTTTTGCTCCTGAGGCAAAATAGAAGTTATTAGTTATTTTACCTTTTGCCTTGTTTATAGGTTCATAGTATACAAATGAATGTAAAAAGTGCATTTTTTGTATGGGAACTATAGTAAGAGGTATATGTTTCTCAACCTCCTAGTTTTGTTGATCCTGATCATCCTAAGAAGGTTTATAAGGTTGTCAAAGCTTTATATGGACTACATCAAGCTCCTAGAGCTTGGTATGCTACTTTATTAACATTTCTAGAGACGCATAGATACAGGAGGGGTACTATTAACAAGACTTTGTTTTATTAAGAGGGACAAGAAGGATATCATGCTAGTTCAAGTGTATGTTTAATGAATATCATTTTTGGCTCTACTAGAAAGTCTTGGTGTGATGAATTTGAGGCCTTGATGAAAGGCAGATTTCAAATAAGTTCTATGGGTGAACTCATATTCTTCCTTAGATTGCAAGTAAAACAAAAGACAGATGGAATTTTCATTTCTCAAGACAAGTATATGTTGCAGATATGTTGAAGAAATTTGACCTTGCAAGTGTGAAAACTGCAATAACCCCAATGGAGACCAAGATGGCGTTGACAAAAGATGAGGAAGCTGATGAAGTAGATGTACACTTATACAGATCCATGATAGGTTCTCTCATGTATTTAACTGCCTCTAGGCCTGATATAATGTTTGCAGTATGTGCTTGTTCTCATTTTCAGGTTACTCCCAAGACTTCACATCTAAATGCGTGAAAGAGAATCTTTAAGTACCTTAAATCAAACCAAATTTGGGTTTATGGATCCTAAGGACTCCTCCTATTCTATTAGAAGCTTTTCAGACAGTGACTATGCTGGGGACAATCATGATAGACGATCGAAAAAAAAAACATTTCAGGAGGATTCAATATCTTGGAAGAGTAACTGGTTTCTTGCAATGCAGAAGACAACAATTGTGGCTATATCATCCTACAAGGCATAATATGTATGCTCTGCAGTTGGTTGTGCTCAGGTCTTGGATCAAATCAACTACTTTGATTATGGAATTTTAACTTCAATGAATCTGAAATCCATATAGACAATGAGAGTACCATATGCATTGTAAAGAATCCTGTTTTTTTTTTTTTTTTTTTTTTTTTTTTTTTTTTTTTTTTTTTTTTTTTTTTTTTTTTTTTTTTTTTTTTTTTTTTTTTTTTTTTTTTTTTTTTTATTTTTTTATTTTTTTTTTTTTTTTTTTTTTTTTTTTATTTTTTTTTTTTTTTTTTTTTTTTTTTTTTTTTTTTTTTTTTTTTTTTTTTTTTTTTTTTTTTTTTTTTTTTTTTTTTTTTTTTTTTTTTTTTTTTTTTTTTTTTTTTTTTTTTGTTTTTTTTTTTTTTTTTTTTTTTTTTTTTTTTTTTTTTTTTTTTTTTTTTTTTTTTTTTTTGTTTATTTTTTTTTATTTTTTTTTTTGTTTTTCACTCAAAGACCGAAGCATATTCATGATTCGACATCACTTTTATTCGAGATTGTTATGGAGCAAGGCTCATTAATGTGGTCAAGTTCATACTGAATGACAATGTAAGGCAGATTTACTCAACCAAAGAGGCTTCGACTTGCAAGATTTAAATTTTTGGTGTAACCAATTGTATGTATGAATCCATAGCTACGTTTGAGGGAGGAACTACATGTAAAGTACTGGTGTTCATGTAAAGTACTGTTTTGGTTAGAAAAGATCTTTGGAAGCTCTCTCGCTACATTTGAGGGGAGGATATGAATGATTGTTCAGAGTTTTAATGATTTGAAGAGATATTTTGCAAAATTGCAGGGTTGTGATTGACAAATTTTGATTGGAAATCTTTTTAAGTTGAAAGTACTGCTTAGCCAACTCAAAGTACTGCTCGTCTTAGAAAGTACTGCTTAGACGTCTAAGTACTGTTCTAACGTTCGGTCAACGGTCAAACATACGTTTTTGCGCTAAAAACGTATTTACAACGGTAACTTTATAGTTATCCAACGCAACCTATAAATACTCAACTGAATTGCATTTTTCTCTCATTTTATCTCTTTTCATTCACAAATTTTTAATTACAACCTCCGACGCACATCAATCCAATGGCAACTATTCGCACTTGTAACAAACACAACATGATTGCTTGTGTGGAGAAGACTGAACATAATGCCGATTTTCATCAAATCATTGATTATCTTGCTGGATGCTCCATTAACTACTCGTTGTTAGTTGATCCTGATCTAATCGGTCCGTGGCTTCAACAATTTTAGGCTACAGCTTCTCTACGAGTGATTAATGAAGTACCTCATATTCGCGCTACGGTTGCTGGAAAGAAGATTTTGATTTCAGAGGCAACCATTCGGGCTGATCTTCTATTCGATGATGCTGATGGTGTTGATTGCTTTCCAAAGCAAGTTATTTGGGACTCGCTCAGGGACATAGGCTATGAGGTCCTAGGAGTGCATACACTAGAGTTAGAGGATAGGACAACGATTCACATGCTGGCTGAAAGAAGATATCCTCTATCTAGAGAGTTGATGATCAGGATGTTGGATCATGGAATGGAAGTTGAAGATGAGAGTGAGACAGCCATTACATTGATACATCTGTTCATTTTGTGGACAACTGAAGATGGTGACAATTCTTAAAACAACCGTATGAATTTATCAAAATTTCTTTTCATATATGAGTCTTATTTTGTAAAAAAGAATATTAACCTGTGGAACAAGCGTACTTTTATTCGAAGTACTGCTAGTTTAAAACAAAAAAAACCAGAAAAATACCATTTGTTGAAAGTACTGTTAGTTAAAAGTGTTGTTTTTGAAATATTGTGAAGATTTGTTTATATTTTTATGAGTGTGCAAAAAGTTTAGAGGCCACAAATATTTCCAACTGTTTAAGGGGGATAAGAGGTATGGTTGAACCACCACACAGAATGTAAATCAAATTCCCATGACAATATACATAAGAAAATGACTATTCCAAATCAAACAGTTTGGTAAAGACGATCTCAAAATCTGTTGATGGTTGACAATTACCAAAAATTAATATGGTATCAATACACCATGGATAACACTGAAATATTGGCTCCTGCAACGCAAACCGGTTTGGTAAAAGAGAACTCAAATCCGTTGATAGCTTTAATAGTTTGCTCAAAACTATATGGTTCTCAACTCACCAATGTTTTATTACTGAGAGTTGACTAGTCCTGAGCAAACGGCTACAGGTAAAGACTTATCAAATCCGTTTATGGTTGTAATGACTTACCTAAAGTCATATAGTATTCAACACACTATGATTAATGTTCTGAGTGTTGAAGTGGTTTTTAGTATTTTAAGTTGTGATTTTTCTAAATAAGCTATGTATAAACGGGAAACCTAAGAGTTTTTGAAACCGAAGGTCCGTGAGTCCCGATACTAGTCTCTGTGGGGTGTCAAAATCCTGGTCACTTAGCCGCAAGGTTGGGATGTGCCGAGACAAAAGTCGCTACATGGGATGATCTCGCCTTCAAACTCATTATTCTCGGGTGGAACGTGAAGCATAGAAATTTTGCAAAATGTTAATCCATGGTTGAAATTCAAAATGGCACATTCACCTAAGATATAATAATTATCGGGAGCGAAAAGTTTCACAAGTTACAAGTATGAGTAGTGTTAGCATCTTAACTTATATTTAACGGTGATTTCGTTTTAAGCTTGGTTTGGAATAAGTGAAAAGTCGGGGACGATGAATTTATCCTTTTTGGGGCATTTTAGGATTGAAATGTTTCTTGTTCTATGATCCCTAAAAGTTATAAAATAACGAAAGTCAAACATGTTAGTTAGTTGTTTAAAATGAAAAGTAAAAAAATAAGAAAAAGGAAAAATACAGAAATATGTGTAGGAATAAGTGTGAATATTTTAAAAATAGTAAAAACGAGGCTTTTCAAAGCTATTGATTCTTTAATTCCCCTTGATGAACACTTAGCTACTTTTCGAGGTAATTAGTCAAGGGGGATTGAGATTCTTGGTTTTCTTAAGTGTTTACTTATGGCATTGCGTGAGGACACGACAATAATTTAGTATGGGGGATTTTGGTATGTGCTTAATTACACATACCATTTACCTAGGAAAACGAACTTAAACGATAAAAAACGTACCAAAAATACATTGTATTTGTATGCTTTCACTTATATTGTGCAGGAAACGGATATCCGACAAAAGGACGAAAAACGAAGCCAAAAAACGACGACAAAACCGAGCACGGAATGGAAGAGCGTGAAAAAGTCAAAGTCAAAAGTCAAAGTCAAAGTCAAACCCGAGAAGTCAAAGTCAAAGATGAAGCCGTAAACGAAGAAATACTTAATGAGCCAACCCGCACCCATCTAATGGGCCAGGCCAGCCCATTAAGGTATTTACACCAAGACTTATAAGCCTTAAAAGCTTAAAAGGCCCAATACCCTTTTAAATTAATCCTGGCCCAAACAAAAACCGTTAGCCCAACAAACCCTTTAACTTTTAACTTTGTTAGTCCTTAAGGGACTGTGGGTGTAAACACACTATACTCCCTCAAGGACTAAACCTGTCAACCCCTTAAAACTTATTACACCACAAGGACGATGGTTGCAATTACACATATCAACATGAGGGGCCAATATTGTCAGTTCTCACAAACGTATACCCAGTTTAACTAATCAAGCTTTTTCCTACCAAACCTTACTATTCACCCTCCCCTGTCAATTTTACCTCAATTACTGCACCACCAGCCAAAACCATCACTTTCCCCTCAAACCTCACTCATAAAACAACAATTGCCACCTTGATAATCCTCATAAACACCATTGGCTACAAGAAATGAAGGGTTAAGATCATACGACTTGGGCTCCAAGATGATTTGACGGCTGAGATGACTTTTGGGACTCACTCACACAAGCAACACAAGTGCTCAAATGTCTCAGTGAAGAAGCACACTTGAAGACTTAAGACTTAGAAATTCTTAGTATAAGTAGTAGCCATTGTAGCTTATTTTCTTTTGTCAAGTCTTGTTTTAACAAAATTAGACCATTTTAATTTACTTGTCATTTAATTTACCTGTCATTTAAATTCAAGCATTGTAATTTTTCAAGTTAATGAAATTTCAAGTTTTCTTTAAATACTGTCATTTACTTACATTGTCTTTTAAATACTGTCATTAAGCTCTTATATAAGCTTTTGGGTTCATTCAAAGCTTATTTAAAAGCTTGTTTACTTTTCTGTCTTAAAAAAATCAAGAAAATCACAAAAAACTCACCCCTCAATTACCTCAGCTTAATTTGGATGATAAGCTAGCCTGGGAAGAGCTTATAGACCATACTAGCTTGTCTTTGACAAGCTAGAGCTTGTAGATCAGCTTCTTGTAAGCTTAATCACCCTTGTTTTGAGCAAAGGGAATTGTAAGCTTACTTTTTCATTTTTAGCTTATTTACTGTTCATCTGCTTATTATTGCTTACTTCCTGCTTATTATTGCTTATTTATGTTGTTTTGTGCTTGTTTATGCTTGTTTATTGCTTACATGTCCTTTGTTTAAGTTTTTCTTTAAAACTGTCTTTTATAGCCTTTACATTGCTCATTGCTTATTTGCTTATTTTTAGTGCTTATCTTCTGTTTAGAATTGCTTATTTATGCTTAATTTGGTTATACTTTTATCTGTTTTTGCAAAACTTAGCTTAATTCACTCTTTATCAGTTTAAAAATAGATTTAAGAAACTTAAAGGAGTGTTTGGCTTAAGGGCTAAAATGGGTCAAATTGTGTTTAAAAACTATTTGGGTCACTAAGCTACTTATGCAAGCTTCTTTTAAGTCTTTCTAACCTGTTTTTTTAGAATCTTAAAGTCTCTAAGTGAGTTTTAAGGTATTTTCTATAAATTTTCCAAATCTGTGGTTTTTAAATCTTTTCAAATTGTTTTTTATTTTGTCCTTTGCTAAAAGTTGTTTTTAAAATTCTTTTAAGTTTAAACTCAAGTTTTGAGGTGTTGTTTACATGTTCTTTGAATCTGTGGATTTGAAATCCTTCAAAACTGTTTTAATTTAGATGTTGCTAAAATATTATTTTAAGGTTGTTTTTAGGTTTCTAATTGGTGTCAAAATGCAGTAGGATTATTGTTGGTTAAGTCTCCTTGGTCATTTTTGTATTAGTATTCAAATCTGTCAAAGTATCAAGTCCCTTTTCAATTCCAATGTCAGATTAGTCATAGTTGTTCTTAGGGTCTGAATTTAGGAGCATAAGCTCATTAGCTATCAATCTTTATATGTTATAGCTTATTTCATATTTTAGAACTTATTTACTAGCTTATTTTAGGGCTGCAATATTGCTATTTGTCTTTTAAGGAAAAACCAAAAAATTGCATTCTGTGTCAGACAGTTTATTCATAAGCCCTTTTTATGGCCTCTTTGGTTTTTAAACTCATTTTTGATTGCTGATTTTAGAAGCTAGTTGGATAAGCTTTAAGGGCATATAAGCCACTTAGCCATAAGGATCCCTTAACTAGCTTAAAAATAAGCTAGAAAAGTGTCCCTTAGGCTATTTGTCTACTAGTTTAGGCCATATAGCTTATTGGCTTTTCAGCCCTTCTCAGCTTGTTTGCTTTGCTTATTTCTATTTAGATTTGCTTATTAGGTGTAGGTATTTACCTGTTTTAGCTTATTTTGTTGTTTGCTTGGCCTATTTGTTCTAAAAGTGCTTAACAATTTTAGCCCAAAGAGCTTATTTGCTTATTTAAGCATTTTAGCTGTTAGGTTCGCTTTATTTCGGTTTAGATTTGCTTATTAGGTTAGTTTCAAGCCATTTTAGCTTATTTTACCTAGGTTAGAGCTTATTCAAGCTTATTAGCCTTTTAGCTTAGAAATTTTTAGTTTAAAGCCTTTTAAGGAATTCTGTCATTTTTAGCTTAGTTTAGCTTATCTTATTTGCTTATTTTTATTCCTTAATGTTTATTAGGTGTAGCTTATTGGTTGTTGTTAGCTCATTAGCTTTTTAAGTCTATAAAATGCTTAACAGTTTGGCTCTTTAGGACTTAGTGTAAAAAAGCCATCTCTGTCAATCTTTTTAGCTTATTTACGTGCTTATTTGTGGTTTGTATAAAAAGTCACCTTTTTTTAAAATTGCTTGTTTTCGGGTCTTAAAGCTTTTCTATAAAAAATTTTGCAAAAAAAAATAAAACGTGGGAAATTGGGAAGTCTAGGGTGAGCAAGGCTCGAACCCCGGACCTCACCAACCTCAACCAACGTCTTAACACAACACACACAAACCACTCTGCCCTTGGGTCTTTTTCGTTCTTCTTTGCACAAACTAATCTTTTATACATGTTTTTTTTCTCTTTTTGCTTATAAGCCCTTTTCTGCTTATTTTGTAGCTTATTTGATAAGCTGTTTCACCCAATTTATTTTTCTTAGGTTTAGAACTGTTCAAACTAATTTTCCTTAATTTTTTAGATTTTTCCAAATTCGTTTAGTATTTTTAATTAATTTTTCTTTTTAAAACTGTTTTTAATTCATAATAAATAATATTAAAAATCAAAAAAAAATATATATTTTTTAAATTTTCTCTTATCATTTAGGACTTAGGAAAATTAATTTTGCATTCGTAGGGTTAAAATTTTAGATTTTAGGTTTTTAAAGAACGGGATTTACATCCCGTTATCGTTTTTAGGTTTTAAGCTTTAGTTGCTTTCGTTTTTAGGTTTTCTTTACTTTTCTTTGCTTATTATCAGTAGAATTAGAATCCAAACCCAAAAACTTTAAAATCATTCAAAAACGCGATCACGAACTTAATCCCGATTCTCAATTCACACCTCGACGAGAAACGACCCGGGAAGGTTTTTTTTAGGGTTTTTGCTTTGGATAAAAGTGAATCTCTTAAAAAGCCTCACGGAATACTTATCTCTTTATTATTGATCTTCTCCTTATTACCTATTTATATTTATTTATATATACCAAAAAGGACGAGTCAATTTTTGGCGCCGTTGTCGGGGAGGTGTGTGCGATTATCGTGTTCGTTTGAAGATTAGTTTTTGAAGACTCTTCCTCGTGAAGTTATCATTTTCCGTTTGTGAATATTTTCTTATTATTAAAAATTAAAAAATACCAACAATATTTTTCCTAAAGTATTGAAAGTACCAAAAAAATTAAAAAACCAACAAAACAAATCGTGTTGTTAATCGTTAAAATCGGCCCACCTTTGAATTACAAACTATAAGGAGGGTATAAGGCGGGCTTGATCCAAAGAACATCGCCCAAAAAGGAAGAACGCTTTTAAATCGCTTCGGCGTGCTAATTCCTTCCGCTCTCTTGTGCGTAGTTTAAAGAGCTACCGTGGACTTTTAACATCCAGTTACCAAAAATATTGTGTTGTTCTTGTAGTTAGTGCATGCGCACTCGCTCTTCTTCGAATCTAGTTGGTGAATCTTCTCCTAATCCAACTACTTCAAATCCGAGACGTCGTAACCGTAGACGTTCAAAGCAACCTTTTTCTCTTGAAGAATCTCCCGTAGATACGATGGCCGATCAACGTACTATGGCGGAATTGCTCCGTGCACCCACCGAGGGTTATGCGGAGGTGATAGTAGCAAAATAGGATATATAATATATACCTAAAATACCAAATTAATAATAGTATAGAGAGTATCCCGTTAGATAAGAAAATTACTTTAGGAAAAGTAATAGTCCATCTTTCGAGTGTCATTTCCACGGCGAGAGATGAATTGAAATCCACATAAGTGTTTTATTTGATGCTTGAATATCAAATATTTTTGTTTTTGGTTTTATACTAAATTTTTAATAAACTATAGAAAAACTAGATATCAAATAACAAGCAATTAAACGAAGAACAAAATTAAACTAATATTAATTCTAAGATTAAAAACTACAAGGTTATTCTAAAATTGATCTAAAAGATATAAATGACAAATATGCTTGCTAAGTGACGTGAAATGTTCCTTAAGTGCGGACTTAGGTTTAACGAATTAAAATCCTTAGAAAATAAGTTTCAAGAAATTAAATGACAAGTAAAGTAAAATGTTTTTTAAAAATAAATGACAAGTATTTAAATTGCATTAAAAGTAAATAACGGTATGTAAATTGACTATTAATTTTTTAAACCTTTTTAAAACCGCACTTAAATTCCAAATCACTAATCACTTAGCAAACACAAGTTAAACTACTCACTACGCATCATGATCAAATAAGCAAAGCAAAACATTTTTATATTAAACTACACTAATTAATTGAAAAATGATAGAAAATGGAACCGAATTGAAGAGCCACAAATAAACGAATACCACCCGATTTATTTAGCTAAAGCAAATAATCAAATTCGGTCTAGCTAAATAAACACTTAAGCTCCATGCCTCATGAGTTGAACCGGCACATAACAATTTATACTCCTAATTTCAAAACTGTTTTTTTTTAATTGGAATGGGCCAAGGCCCAAATCAAATTCTTATGTCATTTGTTGTGACGAAAAAAAAAACTTGTAAAACAAATATTCTAACCGAATGAATTTTTATAAAATCAAACATAAGCTAATGGTTAAACCGAAACCATAAGCAGTACGAACACAAAAGCCACATACTCGAAATGAAAATAGCTTCTAAAACAAATAAAAACACAAAATAAGCTACGGAGACAGTAGCACCACTCGAATAACTAATAAGCAAAAACAAAAATAAGTTTTAACCACTAACCGAAACGAAACCAAATCTGCTCTTAAACCACAAACTATACTCATTATTTAAATTCAATAACATAACCTGTATAAGTCATAAACAATGTACTAGAAATATTCTGAACCGAATCGATGGACAGAAAGTCTATATAAGCATAAATAAATAAAAACTTAAACCCTATTCCTACCGTAACCATCAATAAGCTAAAAGCTCAAAACTTAAAATAAGCTATAAAGGAAGAGAAAGCATCGATATCAAAATTCTAACTTGGAAATATCGAGAATCTGTTCGAACCAATAAACTAACAAACGAACGTTGAATCATAAACCAACAAAATCTACTTGCGAAACTCTTAAGCTTTTCGAATCGAAACAACAATGAATCCGGAACCCATACTTCACCGATCAAACGTGCGTTACAAATTTAAATCAAACCATACAATAGATCGTAAATGAAAACTACCTATAAAAATTATCTCTTCTACTCCTATGTTAACCTACTGCTACTACTAATCTACTAAAAAATAAAGACAACAAAACAAAAGAAAAGATAAAGATAGATATGTGCTGCGTCCCTTTTTTTATATCCATTCATTTTCATTCTTGCGTAACAATAAAGCAGCACTCTAATTTGGATCTTGGGGCTGTTTCTTTTGTTTTCTGAATGGGGCTAAGCCATCATCACTTCAATGATGGGCCGAGTTGTAGCTCTATGTGATGGGCTGAGTACAAATTAGAAAATCTATTACTTGTTTTATTTTCTGGGGCAGGATGTGGGTTTGTGAAGGACAACAGCATGCCAACATGTATATTAACTAGAATCACGTCAAAATTTGAGTCTTTAATAAATATGGGTCGGTCTGATAAGAGATGAAGGCACCGTCGTACTCAAATTCTCATGCTCTTTCCATTCCCGTGCTCGGTTTTGTCTATTTTGCCTTTGTTTTTTTTTTTAGTGAATATCCGATACGTACACAGTACAAACACAAAAACAAGCATATATATGGCATTTTATGTGCGTTTTTGGTCGTTTAGGATCGTTTTATTAAGTAAAAGGTTTGTGTAATTAAGCACATACCAAAATCCCCCATACTAAACTATTGCGTATCCCCACGCAATGATATAAATATCCTCTTAGAAAACCAAAAATTTCCATGCCCTTAAACTAATAACTTCACAAAGTAGATAAGTGTTCGTTAAAGGTATGGATCCCTTGAATATAGATCTTACTACCTTGTTAAGGGTTGTAGCTAATATGAATAGATTCATACAAACTACAGGAGAAACAATGATTAAGAACACTATAAGTTATGCGGAATCTAACTTATAATGCAAAGAAGAACAATGAATATTGATAACTAAGTTTTTGTATTAATTGCTAACTATGAGATTGACAATGAACTGATATCTCTAACTATGCGGTAAGGGTTCCTTTAATACACCAAAGAAAACCCTAATCTTGGCTTACAAAACGTGTAAAAGATAATGCATATCTTTTCCTATAATATCTCATGCATATCTCTTAAACGGTACTAACTATTTTATACCAACGGTACTAACTATCTGAGCAGTACTTAACATTTTGTAATGTGAGTACTAACTATTACTAGCGGTACTAAGTATATAACTAACGGTACTAAGTCAGGAATGTATAATTCCTAACAATCCTCCCCTAAACATGATTGTTGAACTTGTTTAACTTCATGTTTCTTCAGTGTAGATTCCTTGAACTCCATGTAAATCATCACCATTACCTGAATCCTTCTTTGTGCATAACATACAAACTGTACAACACAGCCATTTGCCTCCCCTTAAGTAATGTAGCTTATGGATTGATCATCCTAATAGTAACAACCAAGAACTGAAACCTGCTAACATCAAATGCCTTGGTTAGAAGATCAACTACATTGTCATCGGTGTGTATTTTTAGCACCTGGATAAGTTTCTTCTCATATGCATCCCTTTTGAAGTGGTGCCTAATTGCAATATGCTTTGTTTTGGAGTGAAATACTAGATTCTTTACAATGCATATAGTACTTTCATTATCAATGTAGATTTTTGTGTTCATGAAATTGAACCCATAGTCTAACATTTGATTTTGAATCCACAAAACTTGCCCACAGCAATTTGTAGCAGCAACATATTCTGCCTCTGTAGTAGAAGTAGCCATAATTGTTTGCTTTTTGCATTGCCAAGAAATAAGTCTCCTGCCAAGAAACTGACAACCTCCTGTTGTGGATTTCCTGTCAAGATTTTCTCTAGCATAGTCACTATTTGAGTAGGCTTCCAAGTCAAATGAGGACACTCTAGGATACCAAAGGCCCAGTTTGGGTTTGCCTTTTAGATACCTAAAGATTCTCTTTACTACTCTTCATTAAGCTGTTGCTTAATGAATCTTATCAAATCTAATGCAGCAGTACTTTCTACCTCAACTTCTAATCCAAAATCAAGCATTCTTTGCAGCAATTCCTTGGAGAGAGGATATTTTCTTTCAACTAGCATGTGAATGACTGTTCCATCCTTAAACTCTAGTATGCAAACTCCACAAGCCTCATACAGTCTCCAAGTGACAATCTCCCAATCTTTTTGATCATTCTAGAAATTCAACTTGATCATGTTATTCTAGTGTAGGATTCCATCATAAATCTTCAAGTCTACTAGAGAAATTCAACACTATACCTTCTAGTGCGCTTTTGAGTATTGGGGGGCTTCATTACCAAATCATATAAGTGAAACAGATCTTGTCTATCAAAAATATGAAGTACCTCCATTAGATAGTTGAATGCCCTGAAATTTCCATTGACTCTGTAGACAACAAGGTAATCCCCCTCTGGTGATGAAACCTTGTCCAACTTAGAAATAAACGATTTTGTCTCCATTATTTCACTATCTATGGTACCTTTTAAAAATAAATAATTTGTTAAAATACCAATTCTTCAGACACTTATGTGTTCATTCTTCACTATTCAAATTCTCCAGAACTTTTGGTCACTTTGCTCCTTGTTTGAACTGCTGATTTTGGATCTTTAAGAATTAGAGTCGAAGGATGAATAGAGTTAATCCTTGATGTGGGAATATGACTGACATTCATAATAGTTTCTAAATTTGTGAAGTCAGCCACTACACCCTCATCATCATAAGATTCATTGGTAAAAATACCATCAGTAGGAATTTTATAAATTTCCTCAAGAGTAGGTATTTCTGAATCATCTTGGTCAGTATTGGTTAGATCAGTGAAGGATAGTCCACCATAAGGACTGGCAGTACAAACTGGGGTACTAGCAGTATTAACTATGTTTGTACTGCTAGCTTTAGCAGCTCTTGCTTGAATAAGCAAATCCTTAGTATCTTGGGCAAACTCCTTCCTAAGAGCTTCAGCTGCATCATAAGCATCCTGTTCTTGTCTTTTAAGTCTTTTAAGCTCATCCAAAAAGACTTAATCCTCCTTATCTACTGGCTTTAAATCAGGATGTTTGTTAGGTTCTTTACCTGCATTCTTTGCTTTTATGCTTTTGACTGTTGAAGTATAAGAAGACCATATTGGCAGTACAAAGTAGTCCTGAGCAGATTCAACTTCTATTTCAGAATCACCTGCATTAATATTATCTTTTGTACCTGCATTATGGTTAGCTTCTTGTGGACCTGCATGTTTGTTAGCTTGATTCTCTGATCTCATAGGTTGATAATTCATTGAATCAGTTAAATAATCAAGATCAAACAGCCAAGTTGGTCCTTTCCCTGCAACATTTGGTTTATTTTCTAAAAAGGTTATGTGCAGGTTTTCTTCAACTCTCTTGGTTTCTCTGATCTCATAGGTTGATAATTCATTGAATAAGTTAGCTTGATTCTCTGATCTCATAGGTTGATAATTCATTGAATCAGTTAAATAATCAAGATCAAACAGCCAAGTTGGTCCTTTCCCTGCAACATTTGGTTTATTTTCTAAAAAGGTTATGTGCACGTTTTCTTCAACTCTCTTGGTTTCTAAATTATATACCCTAAAAGCCTTTTTTGTAGAGAATACCCTACTAAAAACCCTTCATCTGATTTCCCATCAAACTTGCCCAGGTGGTCAATGGTATTCAAGATGGTCACATGGCACCCAAAAGGTCTTATATAGCTTATGATTGGTATTTTACCAGTTATAAGTTCATAAGGTGTCTTATTTTGAGGCTTGGTCACTAATACCCTATTAAGGACATAACAAGCAGTACTAACTGCTTCAGCCCAAAAAGTGTTAGGTAAAAATGAATCTGCTAGCATAGTTCTAGCAGCCTCAATAAGGGTCCTGTTCTTTCTTTCAGCAACTCCATTTTGTTGTGGAGTTCTGGCATTACTGTATTCCCTCTTGATCCCTTTTGACCCACAGAATTCAATAAAATCCCTGTTCTTAAATTCTGTACCATTATCACATCTAATAGTTTTAACTTTTTGATTTAATTGGTTCTCAATTTGTCTTATAAAGTCCTTAAGGATTCCACTAGTTTCATCCTTAGTTCTTAAGAAGAACACCCAACTAAACCTGCTAAAATCATCAGTGATAACCAGGCAATAAGTCTTATGGTTTAAGCTCCTTACAGATGTAGGTCCAAACAAATCCATATGAAGAAGCTGTAAGGAGTGACTAATAGAGCTCACTGATTTGGCCTTACAGGAGGCCTTGTGTTGCTTTCCTTTCTGACAAGCAACACAAGTGTGGTCATTTTGAAAAATCTTTGAAGGTAAACCTCTTACAAGGTTTCCCTTCACAAGTTTGTTTAAGTTTTTAAAGTTAACATGACCCAACCTCCTATGCCATTTGTTAGATTCATCAATTGTGGCCTTTGCAATTAAACAAGCTAAACCTCCTGAAGGAACAATGTTCTCTAAATTGAAACTGTACATATTGTTTTGTCTAGGGATTCTAAGTAATACTTGATTTTCATCAGGTAACTTAAATTCAGGAGACAAAACAAGACATTCAGAGTCAGTAAACAGAACCTTGTTCTTTTTGTCACACATTTGTGACACAGAAAAGAGATTAAAATGCTGAAGTTCTTTCACAAAGCACACATCCTCAAAATCTAACTTTCCTGTTTTTATTTTACCTTTACCAGTTATGTAACCTTTACTTCCTCCAAAAGCAACAGGGCCACCATTAAAGTCTTGATATTCAGCAAGGTAGGCCTTGTTTCCAGTCATGTGCCTGGAACATCCACTATCAACTATTCCTTTGTTCTGTAAAGCTCTATGTGGATAATCCTGCACATCAAATAAAAGAGATTAGATTCTCTTAGGGACCCAAGCCTGTTTCCCCCCCCCCCCCCAAAAACAATCCCCCAATTTATTTTTCTGTAAGTTCTTTTTGGATAATCCTGCACTTTAAATAAAGAGATTTGATTCCTCTTAGGGCCAAGCCTATTTTGGGCTTGGAGTCTGCTAGTGGATCTTTGAAGTGAAACAATTTCTTAAGACTTGGATCACCATCTTGGTATTTGTAGACTTGGTTCCTGTAATGTCTTCGGGTCTCTAATTACAACCTGCTGAGGACTTAACAATAGTTTCCCTTTTTCCCTTAACAACACTAACTGCATTTACCTCAGCAGTATTGACCTTTTGTTTTGAAAAATTTGTTCTAAGTGTTGTTGTTCTATTAAATGACTTTCTAAAAGGTGAAATAGATTTATGAAAGCCAGCTTTTGGTCTAGCATTATTCACAATAGGCTTAACAATATTAACTTTCCTAGCAGCATTAATTGGTACTGTCTGACTGTTAAAACTATGCCTTAGAGTATAACTTATGTTTAGTACCGCTAGTTCTAGCAGTATTAACTGGAATCTTTCCAGTTCTAGTTAGTACTGCTTTTGGAACAAATTGGTTTTGATGATTCATTCTTTGCACATTGTTCCATACTAGCCTAATCTCCCTTTGACTAGACCCCTTACTCATCCTATTGTTTAATTCAGCTTGTTTAGCCGTCATTTTCTCATGGAAATCACAATCTCTAATAAGATGGCTAAAACTTCCACATACAAAACATGCCTTTTTGGTATACCCAAATCCCAAACCTAGTCTTTTAGACATTAAATCACTACAATCCTTTTTATCAGGTTTAGGACTCTGACTACATGTGTTTTGTTCTATAACAGTCTGCCTAGGAGTTTTTACATGCTTATCAGTATTAAAAAAAGCAAAACTAGGTATTTCCTGTTCTTCTGTGGGTAGAGAAACATGTTCATCTTCACTATCTGATTCATACTCTTCAGTGATAGGAGCATCAGACCAAACTTTAGGTTCACTTACTACTTTGGGTTCATTAACAACTGGTACAGGCACAAATTCATGTGTTTCTTCACTACATGTGTTTTGTTCTATAACAGTTTGCCTACATGTGTTTTGTTCTATAACAGTTTGCCTAGGAGTTTTTACATGCTTATCAATATTAATAAAAGCAAAACTAAGTATTTCCTGTTCTTCTGTGGGTAGAGAAACATGTTCATCTTCACTATCTGATTCATACTCTTCAGTGATAGGAGCATCAGACCAAACTTTAGGTTCACTTACTACTTTGGGTTCATTGACAACTGGTACAGGCACAAATTCATGTGTTTCTTCACTACAATTGGATTCACAAGAATTAAAGTCACTGCTTCTAGTATCAGATTCACTAGGTTTAGATTGCTTTGGACCATATGTAAATTATGAGTCATCTATTTCTTTATCAGGTCCAGAAGGGATGTAGATCCCTGTCATTAGAGGGGGAACTGCATGCATCCCCTCTGCATATCTATCATTCACATGACTATCTTCTATATCACTTGTCCTACTGACAAACACACTTTGGAAAACTTCATTTTCATAACTTAAAACACTTTTATTCATTTGATCACCATACCCAAGCCCAGCCTTATCCTTAGCACTCATCTGACTATTTAGCAAAATATTAAGATTTTTAGAAGAGTTGTGCCATTTTTCTACTTTAGCTTTTAAATCTTCTTTTTCTTTTTCAGCTTCTGCCAACAGTTTCTTATGGTATGTAAGGACATCAGTTTTATCATCTAAGTCAATTTTCATAAACCTTATCTTTTCCTCATACCAAAGTTGACTTTGTTGATGAGCAACTAATTATGCTTCAACTTTCTTTAAAGCTTGAGTATATGCCTATATTTCTATACTGGCATCTCTAAGTTGTTCCCTCTGTTCATCATACAATTTTTTAAGTTTAGCATAAGACTCTTTACATTCTTTGGAACAAGAAGTTACCTCTGTGTCTGAGCCTGAACTGTTGCAAGCCATTAAAGCATAGTTCTCTTGTTCATCTTCTGAGTGACTGGTCCAATCAACACATTCTCCATCAAGAGTCATCAAAGCTTTAGAGTCCTTGACTCGCCCGTTCTCACCCCTCTTTTGGTATCAATAGATATAAAAACACAACAAGGGATGAAATCACGCGAGACCAATAAAACCGGAAGCAGTATAGAGTGTTCCCGGGTCGTTATGTCCCAACGAGGCTAGAGATGGAAAATCGAAAGACGGATGATGATTGATGTTTGAATATGACAAGGATGTGATTATGACTGGACACTAAGCCTAATAGGCAAAGCACTCAAAGATGGCAAGAAAGATAAGCATAAACAAGTATAAAAGCTAGAAAGGGCAAAAACACTTAAAACCTTTTTAAACCTAAGAACCAAATAAGCGGGAATAAGAATAAACAAACAAATAAAGCTAGACTAAACTCTAAATAAGCAAATCAAAAAAGTAGTTAGCTAAATGGAGCAGAAAAACCAACAGCCTAGCTAGTATTAACTAACTCAGTACTAACCTGGTGTTAGTACATGCATAGCCTGAAGTTTGTACTGCAGCCTTAGATGTTAATCACTGCTAGCTTAAATAAAACACAATGGAACAAGAAATAAGGAAATAAGCTAAAACAGATATTTACCTAACCCTAATAAGCACTCAGCATAAGAATAAGCTACCAGAATAGACTATAATGATAAATAAGCTAGAAAACTAAAACTGTTGAACTCTTAAAATTATTTTGAAAAAGCAAATAAGTTCTAATGAAGACAGTAAACGAAAATAGGCTTAATCTACTCTAAAAAAGCTAAACCAATTCTTAAATAAGTAGAAACAATAAGCTAATAGGCAGAAATGTACTAACAGTTTTAACTAACAGTACTAACTTGGAGTTAGTACTGGTAGCTTTAAGTTAGTACTGTTCCAAAAGTGATACTAGCTAGTACTAATAAAATTACAGGTAGTATTGCTAGTTGATAATACCTTGAAAGTTTTCAAGAATATTTTTTTTTTATTATTAATTAAAATTAGATTATCAAATAAACAAATTAAAAAACACTTCTAGCAAATTTCATCAAGAATAAGCAACTTAAATAAGCTGAAAGGCCTAGGCCAGTGTTAACTCAATATTATCAGTTTTTATCAAATGAACTAACAGTAATAAGCTTAAGAAGTGATTCAAACTAATTTTAAACTAAACACTAAGCAAAATAAGCACTATAACATATGATTATAAGCGCAAATAGTAAACATAAAGTAACATATAAGCACTATAAAACAGTTCTACAAGTCAATAGAAAAACAAGAAAAGAAAAAACTTACATCAAACCCTTGCTCAAAACAGGGTCAAACAATGAATCTACAAGCTCAATAGCTTGCATAAAACAAGCTAGTAGTGCCATAAGCCATCCAGGAACTGGGACTTATCATCATAAAGTTAGCTGAGGTATTTTGAGGAGTGATTTGTGTGATTTTTCTCTTGACTACTAACTTTTTAAGTTTATCCTTAATTCTAAGCAGCTTATAAACACAATGTATTGAAAGCTTTTTGAAAACAAAACAATATAATCAAGACAACTTAACACAGGAATTGTAAATTGACTTAAAAACTTAAATTTGCATTAAAACTTGAAAGTGTTACAAAGCTTGAAAGTAAAAGTTGTAAGTGACTGATAAAATGCTAAGTTATGTTTAAGATTTAAAAACTAAAAACTAACTCCGGAAAGGTTTACAAAAGAGCTCTATTTATAGCCGAAGTCTTCATCTCTTGGACTTGCAGCTTGTGCTTCTTTTGTGAGAGCAAAAACCATTGTGATTGTTGTGTGAGGTAATTCTAAGCAAATCCCAGCCTTCAATTTCTTTTGAGCTTCTATGGAATCAATCTCAGCCATCGAAAATACTTTGGGAATGGTGAGGGATTGCCAACATGGCCTTTATACAGCTGGGGGGAAATAGTAGGGTGGTTGAGTGAATTTGCAGGCGGGTGGTATGGGAAGACATCCAAGTTGTACCTGGGTTTTTGATGGGGCGGGAAAGATGGCTTTATGGGTAAGTATGCAGTTTTGTCCCCTCAAGTTATATAACTTGAATGTAATCTCTGCCCGGTTTACAACTTTGACCCTTCCCTTTTATTTCTTGCAATATAACTTGAGGTTTGGTAGTTTTAGTCCCTCAAGTTGTATTTTCTTCACTTGGATGACTTCTGACTTTGTCCTTTTCATTCCATGCTCGGTTTTGTTTGCTTTTGGCTTTCTTTTTGTTCCTTTTCTTGAATATCCGTTTCCTGCACAATACAAATGCAAAACATACAAATACGATGTATTTTTGGTACGTTTTTAGTCTTTTAAGTCCGTTTTTAATGGAAAATGGTATGTGTAATTAAGCACATACCAGTCCTCCTGTTTACCAGATCTTCTCCCATTTTCTTTATCCTTATTCCCAGTGTTCCAAGTATCTCTCCTCCTACTATCTTGATTCCCTTTGGATCTGCACTCTCTAGCAAAATGCCCTGTCTTATGACAACTATAGCATTCGACTTTGGTTTTGTCAAAACCAACCGGTTCCTTGGCATCAAATTGTAGCTTTCTACCTGTCTTTTTGTAGAACTTTTTCATTCTCATAGAAATCATGGCTACCTGCCATTTCAAGTCTATTTCTTCTAAATCAAACTCATCAAGCTGTTCCAAATCCTCATGATCCAATTGTAGACAACTGGATTGATTTGCAAGTAAGGATTATGATGAAGTATGTTCATACTGTGAGTTATGACCAGAAGAGTTAGAAACACCATAAGCGGTACTAACATCATTAGTAATGCTAGTGTTCTCTGAAATGAATGCCACATTTTGTGTGCTAGAGGATGATGCAGTAGAGCCTTTAACATCAAACTCAAAGACTCTAAGATTATTATACAGATCATCAAAACTGAGACTGTCCACTCCTGGCTTGGTCCTCATAATTAAGGAAACTTGAGACCAGGAAGAAGGTAGAGACCTAAGGAACTTTTGATTTGCATCTTCAGTGGAAACGCCTGCACCATGAATCTCTAGTTGACTTAGAAGACTCTGAAACCTGTCATAGCCTTTATGTAGCCCTTCTAAGTTTGATATAGAGAAGCCTTCAAACTGTTGCTTTAGAATATACTTCTGCATCTTCTTTGATTCATCATTTCTACTAAATATAGACTTGATAGCTTCCCACATCTCTTTAGCATCAGTCATTTTATGAAATTTAGCAAGAAGATCTTCTGGTAAAGCCATAAGCAAGGTAGTCCTTGCTTTTCTTTCTCTTTCTCTGGCTAAAGTTTCTTTTGCAGTCTTAGGAGGCGAAACCATTATTAAACCATTTGTATCAGTTGAGACACTCACGGTACTATTTCCTCTTTGAATAACTTCCCAGATAAGATAGTCTGTATGGGCCAAATAATGTTCCATTTTCATGGCCCATATATCATATTCTCCCTTCTTGAGAATAGGAAGTTTGATTGTTGAAACAGTGTGAGGAGTTTGTTGTGATGGTGTTTGTGATGGTGGTGGTGGTGGTGGAGGTGGAGCATCAGCATCTGATCCAGACATGATTAGTTTTGTAAGATAGAGGTTTATAACTGGTTTTTGTTCTTCTTACTCAGAGTTTCTCTACAGGCTCTGATACCACTTGTGAGTCCCTTTGAATATGGATCTTACTACCTTGTTAAGGGTTGTAGCTAATATGAATAGATTCACACAAACTACAGGAGAAACAATGATTAAGAACACTATAAGTTATGCGGAATCTAACTTATAATGCAAAGAAGAACAATGAATATTGATAACTAAACTTTTATATTGATTGCTAACTATTGAGATTGACAATGAACTGATATTGATTGATTACTCTAACTATGCCGTAAGGGTTCCTTTTATACACTAAGGAAAACCCTAATCCTGGCTTACAAAACGCGTAAAAGATAATGCATATCTTTTCCTATAATATCTCATGCATATCTCTTAAACGGTACTAACTATTTTATACTAACGGTACTAACTATCTGAGCAGTACTTAACATTTTGTACTGTCAGTACTAACTATTACTAGCGGTACTAAGTATATAACTAACGGTACTAAGTTAGGAATGTATAATTCCCAACAATCCTCCCCTAAACATGATTGTTGAACTTGTTTAACTTCATGTTTCTTTGGTTTATTCTTCTTAAGTTCTTGGAGGATGTATCCAAACACTTTGTCAAATCTTGATCTTGATCTTTAATAATCTTGACATCTTCAGCTATCCATCTTCATCAGCAACTTATCTTTTCAGCAACACAGCAACATCCAACTAAGTTGGCTTTGTAGTTTTTGGCAAACTACCAGCCATAAACGGATTTGATATTCCTTTACCAGTAGCCGTTTGCTCTGGGATAGTCAACTCTTTATTGAAAAATATGGTGAGTTAATTACCATACAGTTTTTGGTAAACTGTCAACCATCAACGGAATTGATTTGTCTTTACCAAATACCGTTTGCTTTTGGACTAGCCAATGCTTCATTGCCATAACATGGTGCATTGATAAACCATATAGTTTTTAGCAAACTATCAGCTATCAACAGATTTGAGTAGTCTTTACCAAGAACTGTTTGATCCTGGACTAGCCAACTCTTAACCATGAAGCAAGGTGAGTTGAGAACCCTACAATTTTTGGTAAATTGTCAACCATAAACGGATTTGAGAAGTCTTTACCACAAGCCGTTTGCTTATGGACTAGCCAGTTCTTATGCCTATTAAGCATGGTGAACTGATGACCATTTGTTGTGTGGTGGTTAGCCAACACTCAAACCCTTCTTAATTCCATTTCATCTTTACTCTTCATTAAGCTGTTGCTTAATGAACCTTATCAAATCTAATGCAGCAGTACTTTCTACCTCAACTTCTAATCCAAAATCAAGCATTCTTTGCAGCAATTCCTTAGAGAGAGGATATTTTCTTTCAACTAGCATGTGAATGACTGTTCTGTTATCCCATGTATTTAATCCATTACACAACACTAATTATACCAAGATGCTAGAAAATAAGATAGAAATCTTAGAGAGAGAA